>CBVK0100692612.1:0-11097 GCA_900067695.1 Picea abies
GGGGACAAAGGAGGTATATGACCCCCTCCATAAGGGAAAGTGTTATAGGGAGTTGAAGTGCCCCCAATGGATCATTGCAGAGGAGTGTTCAAGCTCCCTAGCCCTAGACCTAAACTCTATAGAGTGGAGTAGGAAAGGATAGAGTTCATATCGAAGTCAGGCATCTCGTATGAGAACGGAGGGCCTGTCGCACTCTGGGTGAAAGGAGTAGTGGTCACTGCAATAGACGGAATCAAACCATTACTTGAGGTAGAGATGGTCGAGACCATGGTGGTCCAGACTGACGAAGGTTGGTTAGAAGGTGGAACACCCCCTGTAGCGACAGCCATAGAGGGAATATGATAATTCCCTAAAGAAGTTGTAGCATTTGTTTCCATTGCTTCTTGTGACACTATTAGGCGCTTGTAAGGATAAACTTGTACAATGACAGGAGCCGATAGATCAGAGTTTGGAAGTTCGTACGCACCAAGAGCTTCCACTCCGGGGTCTGAAATGGTAGGTTCCTATAGAATCAAGTGTTCTCTTCTCGGATGGGGGTCAATCGTAGTTTCCTGTAGCCCGGTCATCTTGAAAGACCCTTGCTGGTCTAGTCTTCACCTTAGCGGTGGTAGAGGTGGCTCTAGATTAACCGGCGACAGGCCAAGAATCCTTCGCGAACGGTGGATATCTTGATCCTCCACTGTGTGAGAAGATCAATGACACACTAGGGATTTCTATTATCATTCAAGAACCAACATACACTAGAAAAAAGTACCTATGAGATCAAACAAGCAATCACTAGCTAGTTGGAGGAACAGTTACAACAACCAACACTAGAGCAACTTACCAGTGCAAGTGCAACTCGAATACAGAAGAACCCTTTGGTATACTCTACAAAGCATGGCCCAATGTATATCCTAGGTACCGCGGTATACCCCCGCAGTCAACTGTGTAAGTCCCTAAAATAAAGGCAACTAGGTTGCCAGTATGCAAACAGTCACCAAGAGAGTACAGTCGATAGTCGGGTGGATCACAAAGAGCAGGGTATCAAGCCCAAAACCTATCAAGGGTAGCAAAAGAAAGTGTTCCAGAAGAAAACTGAGGACCTCGAACAGATTCGATACCCACGAAGCTCCATGGAAAATGTGATCAACGAAATCCCAGATAAGCCCTCTATATGCATTCCCCACTATGTTTGGTCTGGATTTGGAGGGGTTATCTTTGCTACCTTTCCACACATGACCTCGTGTTTAACCCCTATGTTAGAGGGGGGTCTCGGATAAATTTCACGATACTAGACTTTTTAGCACTCCCTAGCACAGACTCCTATGTTTGTTTTGTAGCCTTGAAGAGTTTCCTCTCCAATCCTAAATCAAGGCTCCAGCCTAGACTAGTTGATGAACCCTACAAACATAAAGTATAGTTGATTTTAATTAATCATTAATTTTTTGTGGCTTGTCTTAAGTCAAAGGAAGTGAAAATGAAACTAGTAATGTGTTTGGGGGACGAAGAAGGGAACAAATAGAAAGCCGGAAACAAAATTACTTCTTCTTAACAAATTCAAATTTGCTCATTTAAACTCTTTAACTAACTTTTCAGACTACTTTTTGTTTCTAAGATCTTATAACAGAAAACTCTAAACAAGCTTTCACTCGACTACGAGCTACTTATTGTCCTAATTTAATCAGCCAAGAACTTACGAAAGCACTCTTTTTCCCGATTATTAATTCAAACAACCAACTACTTAACCAAACAAAGAAAATGAAATCTATATATTTGTTTTTTTTATATTATGCTTCCAAAACAAAAAAATTTAAAATGTAGTCTTTTCTTCTTTTCTGAAGGAAAACGAGAAAAAATAAAGACAAGATGAAACCAAGAAACTTCTAGCCCTCTTGCGGATCGCAAGGAGTCACTAACCAAACCCAAAAAGGCTGATTGGAAAATACACTCAGACTTGTCTCAAACCCCATAAAGAAAACTGCAAAATAACTTTTAAAAAAGAAATTCTAAACTGCAGTCAAACCTAAGTTGTAGGTTGTTATAACAGAGACCAGGGGTGGAGCAGGAAAACCTTTGAGAAGGATCACTTCTGAGAGGGGAGAGGATGACTGCCTCTCTTTATTAAGAAAAAAAAAATCATGAACTCAAGCATGCAACTGACACTTCAACAACCAGCGTATGTACGTGGGATTTCCAAAGGTAGGGCACATGTGTATACCTGTAGGCTCACTGCAGACCATGTACACCACTGTAACTTCAAAAATGATAATCAACAATCCAGCAGATCAGGCAGGGAGTACTGGTATTGAAAACCAAGATCCCTTAAAGACACAAAAACTTACTTTGATAAAGAAAATGCAAGGAAAAATTTGATAAAGAAAAGCTAATCTGAGGTTACCTAGGCTATAGACTGCAACAACACAGACCAGGGATAGATTCAGAAAACCCCTGAGAAGTATGACTTATGACAAGGGAGAGGATGACTGCCTCTTCTTTAAAAAGATTTTTTTAATTCAGGCATGCAACTAACACTTCAACATCCAGTGTATGTACGTGGGCTGACCAAAGGTAGGGCGCGTATATATGCATTCAGGCCTTGTACAAGCTTCATATACCTCTGTAACTTCCTGGAAAAGAAAAAATCAATCAAAGCAGGGAGTACTAGTATGGAAGACCAAAATCACTACAAACTCAGACTTTTGTAGAAACTCATAAAAAAGGTAATAAAACCAATTTAAAACACCCAAAAAGTATCCCCAAAAACCATATATATTTCCCCATTATGGTCATCAATTCTATTGTGGGTGGGAAATCCCCCTATGGACTAGCATTAAGGGTTCTACAATGCATGCAGAAAATGACCTAAAGTCTCCTACTTCTTATCAACATTCCAATCATAAACCCCATTATTCATATGCAAATACAAGGTTAAAAAGATCAATTTATTGTGCCTTAGTTTCTGTGTTTGATGTCGATCCTTTAACGTTTTGTCTCTCCTTGACTGCAAATATCCTCCCAACGCTGACATGCATCCATAAAAAGACAAACAAAGAACTCCACATGCATATGATCTATGACAATCATAAACCCCATTATTCATATGCAAATACAAGGTTAAAAAGATCAATTTATTGTGCCTTAGTTTCTGTGTTTGATGTCGATCCTTTAACGTTTTGTCTCTCCTTGACTGCAAATATCCTCCCAACGCTGACATGCATCCATAAAAAGACAAACAAAGAACTCCACATGCATATGATCTATGAACTAATGGGTTATATATTCTATCAAAATATAATCAGATTTAAACATTGAAAACCTCATATGGCGGGATGAGCAAAGTACTTCTTTTTATTAATCTCACAGGAGTAACTTACAATAGTGATATCAACCACTGGTCCTCGAATCTAGTCATGGGCTCCTCTTCAACTGTGCTCCAACTGCTTTTGTATATGCTTCTCTTCACACATTAGTTGCAAAAGGTTGGGACAAAGGGAATGTGAAATCAGGTAGATTTTATTTACAATTATTTTCCTCCTTCAAATGGGACCCCTACCCCTTCTTTTATAGGATAGAAAGGGATATGTATTTGGTCAAGTGACCGGATATGGGTGGTCAAACGGTTTAGGTAAATTACCCAAAACTGTGATTTTCATCTGCAACTTTCCATTTTTTGTGCTTTTGTAGGTATACGTGGGTTGTAGTGGGTCATCTAGCATATACACGCATGTAGTGGTGGATTAGGGCACGCATGCCTTCAAAAGGGGTGTTTTTAAGAAGAGTTGTTCAATAGTGGCTTGGAAAAATATGTAAAATGAGATGGCCTGATGCCAGGTAAGAATGTTTGGTGAACATTAGGGTTATAACAGATGCCACCTAATGTATGAGGTCATAAGAACATCCGATGGCCGAAATAGATTATCAATCTCTACCAACATACGAAACAAATGATCCCAGGGACCAGAGTTCAGGAGGTCTTGAAAACTTAACTATCACGTCATGCAGGAACAAATCCAAAGAGAGCTCTAGGAGTGGCATGAAGAATGGAAGGTAGCCCAAATTCCAACCATGGTACAAATTGTGTGACCTCGGGCGCAGGACAAACCATCCCCAATGCACCAAATAGGCACCAATGGGGCAGGAACCAAGAAGATAAATTCCCAAGGCCAAGAGAGGGGAATCACCCCAACCATTAAGAAACCACACACATAGAATATACCACCAAGGGGGTCTACACAGGCTCCATTGTGCACGGAAAAACCACCCATACACTCAACAGGAGAAGTGTGCATGGGAGAGATAGACACAGGGACCCAAGAAATCATTGAGGTGGAAGAAACAGGCACTAGGACACAAGAAATCCTTGAGGAGGAAGAAAAAGGGATAGGAACTGAGGATATTCTTAAGGCCAGAGAAATAGGGACAACCACTGCAGGGGATACCCAGAGACCCCCTAGTCCTGAGCCATTAGCTACGTAGGAGAATCATCTAGGGGATCACACTAGTGGTGGCCAAAAGAAGGAAAAGACACACAAGCCACATATACATATCTCACTAACTCCAGAGGATGTTGATTTAGTGGAAAAAACAGTATAGGAGAGACTAGATATAGTATGGGAGAATGTAGAGAAGCATAGGGCTTCAATCGTCGATCAAGTAAAAGAGGTGAAAATTGCGCTAGAGCAGTTAAGGATCGGGGCAACAAAGGCACCAAAAGAAACATCTACCTAGGATAAGGAAGGAGTGCCATTTCTTGAGATAGTATAGTTTTTTTCACAACCCAGTGCCAATTTCATCATCACACTGGAGATGATGTTCTTTGATAAAGAAACAATGCAGAAACCCCTTAAATACATCAAGACATTGGATGTGGCATTGGCCAATATTCCAACCAAATCATTGTACAAAATTCAGGTGAGTGTCATGTAGGATATTCAGTCCAGAGAAAGAGTGGACACCACAAACTTACAGATATCCAAGACAAAGACTATATCTCTGAAGGAATCCCTTAACCTTGAGGCGTAGCAGAAAGAGAAAGTGAAGCAGAAAGTGGAGGACATGGAGCAGCAAATCCACATGTTGCTTCAAATGATTCTCAACAACACAAGAAACGAAGCAAGGTCATCGAGAGAGAAGTTGTGTAGGATAGAGAAGACTATACAAGAATACAAGGAGAAGATCAAATAACTGGAGGAGCGTGTCACACCCACTACTCCTCTAGAAGTCAAAGAATAGTGAGAACAGGAGGCAACAATAGTTGCGAAGAGCATTAACCAAACCATACAAGTATTCATAAAGCTACTAGACAAGAGCACACAACTATGGACTCACCTCCTAGAGGATGGGAGCCTCCAAGAACTCCAAGAGAAGGAAACCAACATCCACATAGTAATGGCAGAGGTGAATCAGCAAAAAAGTGGTGTCACTCCTGGAAAGGATCAAAATGACCACTGAGTTGAACGCTCTATAGTTGGAAGAGAAAGCATTGCAGACATAGAAGACAACAAGACAGGAACTGTTGGAGCCCCTGCAAGATAAGGTGGAGAAGCTGGTCATGGAGAGTTAAGCAGCTAAGGAGAACATCGAGCATATCGGAGCTGAAGGTGGAGAGATACTACAGTTTCCTACCTCAAATAAGGTGGTCACCATTATGGCCGACAAGAGAAGTCAGGCTCAACAATAGTATGATTGGATCATGGAGATGTATGACACACTGCAATAGGAAGTATCCAAAGCAGGAGGCAAGTAGTGATAGTGGAACAAGAAGTGACTTGGGATGAGTCACGATGTCATTATTGGGGTCATGTTGGGCACATGCCAATTTTGGGGGAAAGGAATGACATGGAGGAGAGACAGTTGGAGGAAAATCATACGGGGCATGCATGCAAGAAGAAGGGAAAGAAAGACAATTGGTAGAAAAGAAATGGAAGAAAGTGTGCATGCAGAGGAGAAAAGCACATAAGGCCAGCATGCAAGAAGACCTAATTAGGTTAGGGTTTTTTTAATAGAATGTAACGGTCAATAATCCAAGAATAGATATAACTGGACATCTAGGAGGTCTAGGAGAAGGTTTGTTTTCTTTGATGGTTGCTATGAGTTACTCACATAAGATAGAGTAACAGTTATGTAACACAAATATGATATGATATTGTTTGTACGTTGTTGAGCTATGGGAGGGAAAAGGGACTAGACCTTGATGGTTAGATCACAGGATGAGGGTCCTAGTGTGATCTAGTTAGCCTCGTATGGGTCGTAGAGTCTTGGTTTTTTAAGGTATGAATGAAGGTGTAGTGCACGCAACGCCATCCATGATAGAACTATAATAAAAGAGCCTTAGATCCAAATCTTTGTGGGCATCGCCCAGGAGGGGGTGAACCATGGAAATCATGTGTTGTGTGGAATGATTATAGCTTATATCTTTGTTGTTAATGGTTAAATATTAGGTGAATTCTTTGATGAAGTAGTTATATATATTGATTTGCATGCATGCATAAGGAATAGAAGGATAACTAAGATAGATGAATGAAAGAATATTTCTCAATAAATTAAATAGAACTCTCAGTGTGCAACTAACAAATCCCCACTTAATCGTGGACTGAAAGCACTTGGGAATTGTAGTCACCCATTAAGACTATCTCGAGTGAGACTACGTAGTGCACCCTATGTAGTGCGTTGCCTTTTGGTTTACCAGGAGGGCCGATAGTTTTGGAGGCTTTGTTGGAACCCTAGTAGACTTGAATCTGGGTCAATCATGTTAAAGGCATAGCTCAGATAAGAAACCAACAAATGTGATGCCATTTTGGGAGACACTGAACCCAAGGAGGCATCTGAGAGTGACACAAAATACACACTTGAGGGGATTCAAGCGGATATTATATTGGTGACATCATTGGAATATGATGTGTAATTTGTCTAAATGATGGGTTCACTTTTTGGACTGAGCAATGAGTTCATCCAAATAAACAAGGATGATGTGAGAAAGATCATGAAAGACATAGGTCATGGCTTGTTGAAATGTAGAACTGATGTTTTTTAGTCCAAAAGGCATGGCGTGATAAGCAAAGGTACCCCAAGGGGTAGTAAAATCGGTTTTGTATTGATCCATTGGATAGATTTGGATTTGATTGTAGCCGGAGAAACCATCCATAAAGGACAGTGCCTCATGGTCGACACAGTCATCGATTATTTGGTTGATGAAAGGGGTTGGAAAGTTGTCTTTGGGACCAGCATGGTTGAGATTGCGAAAGTCTTTGTAGACGCGAATAGTTCCCTATTTTTGGTTAACAAGGATGGGGTTGGAGACCCACGAAGTGTATGCAATGGAGTAAATGAACCCAACAACGCATAACTTATCAATTTTGGCTTTGATAGCCACAACTTTGGATTGGTGAAGGAGGCATTTCTTTTGATGAACTGGGGTGACATATGGCCAAGTGTCTATTCAATGTTCAATGATAGAAGGATCGAGGCCATGCATCTCTGTATATGACCAAGAAAAGATGTCCCGATATTCCTGAAAGAGGGGTTTTTAAGCAGTGATTTCTTCAGGGGAGCATGCGGCGCCAATGGTTATTTCTTCTACGATTCCTGGTTTAATGGAAATGTCAATTTTGACAGTGGGGAGATGTTGGCCATGTTGCATTCTTCAAAATAATATCGGGCAAGGATAGGGTTGTTGAACCAGTCTATATGCCCCGAGGGGATAAAATCCTTGGTTTCGATTGTGCACATAGAGGCTTGGATAAGAGGGTGAAATGCCCCTTGTGAAAGGAAAAGTTATCAATGATGAGCACGTTCCATGGGAAATAAAGAGTAGTGGGTTACTACAATATATCTTTGCCGCAATGAAAAATGCGAGAATATAGGGGATCATCGGAGGGGACAGGTGGAACTATTAATGGGTAAGTGTTGTTGTCCTCAAGTGATGAGGATGTAGACGCGATATCATGTACATGGTGCGAGGGACCGCTAGACATAAAGTGAATGTCTCGATACTGTGGGGGGTACCTCGTTCGTTCGGGGACTGTTGGCAATAGGCCGAAGTGGAAAGAAGGATGATCATGGGAAAAGGAATCGTGCAGAGATTGAAGTAACAACAGGAAGGAAATAAATCACGCACGCATGCAAGAAAGCATGCACAAGGGAAGCGACAACTGAAAGGAAGAACATCACATGCATACGACATGAAGACCTAATGCCAATAGGGTTAGGTGTTTGGTAATGTATTGTAATGGCTGAAGATCCAGAGATGTATAAATACCGATACTGAGGTATTATAGGGGTAGATTGTTGTGGTTGTGGTTATTGTTTTTTCTAGTTGAGGAGTTACATATTTTGCAGTTGTCCCGAGTAAGTTAGTATTCAGGTTTACATTTTGTTGTATGAACTATTTTGTAATCTATTGAGCTAGAGGAGAGACGAGAAGGTAGATCTTGAAGATTAGATCATAGGCTGAGGATCCTAGTGTGATCTAGTTCACCTCATACAGATATTACCCATCTGAGGAGAATTGTAAGTGCATGGCATTGTAGAAGTAGAACTATAATAATAAAAGAGACAAGAGACAAATATTTTTGGACGTAGCCCAGGAGGGGGTGAACCACGGTAATATTTATGTAATATGATGAATGCATGCATACATTTATTCTCTTTTCAATAGTTATTTGTTGTGCTTAATGAATTAATGATTTACTTCAGAATTGTGAATAATATTAGGTTCCATTTACCATTTATATTAATGGTTCAATGGTTGAGCTCTCATATCTCATACTCAATCCACGATTGTCAACACTTGAGTCTTGTAGCCACCCATTAAAGTTATCTCGGGTGAGACTACGCAGCACATTCTATGTGTTGTGTTGCCTTCTAGTTTACCAAGAGGGCCGATAGTTTTAGAGGCTTTATTGGAAACCTAAAAGACATGAGCCCTGGGTCAACAACTCAGACAGTGTAGGAGAAGTAATATCCAACAAATGTTTCAGTTTCCATTGGTAGGAACAAGAGAGGATTGAGTAAGAGCATCTTTGTAAAATATTTTTCAGAGGCAGATTAAGAGAGATTTAGGGAAGAGATCAATGAGCCACTAGAATTGAATGTTGAGACCGTGGAACTGAAAAAAGGTAGATATCAAAACATGGTTCTGAACAAAAGAGATATACTTTGAAAATAAATACAATAGAAACCCTAGAATAACACCTCACAAATATTTGGAGAAGAACGTGTTTATTGATTTGCACAAAGTATTTTTTTTGTGATTTTCCACATCTACTACAGGAGTGGATACTAATATTGAAGGATAACCACGTGCCAAACTAGATTTGACAGTTAGATTGGACCCTAGTACAACTTGAGCAGTTACATCAGGTGAACAAAAAATTCACCAGTGCAGTAGACTTTTGTCTTGACAGTATTGTGGTAGGATTCATAACAGAGTTTGCAGTTGACACAATGAAGTCATACAGCGCAGTTAAGCAAGAATTTCTATGTAGACCCTGAGGAATGTACATTCTATCACTGCCTACTTATATTAAGATACTACTATATAACAAAGGTGTAATGACAATGGAATCAGACAACTAAAATTCCTTGCGTGCATGGGGAAAGGGGAAAGCACTGACAAAGCAAGGAGAAATGGAAGGAGGTAAGAATAAAGGAAAGAATGGGGAGGAACCCTTGGACCCAATCATGATGGATGACGACCAAATCAAGTGGATCTTTGCATCAGCAGGAAAGATGCGTAGTGGAGTACCCTACCAATACAAGGTGAATACCAAGAAGAGAGACATAGTTGTCAGGGAATGCTTGGTGAGTGATGAGGAAAAGGTAGAGTAACTCCAGGCTGTGGAGAAGATTGAGGAAATCTTGCGTGCAACATATGAGAGGAAGAAGAGAGGTCTAAGAGTGGGAGGAGAAGGTAGCCATCCTATCCATATTAATTTCAGTTTGGAACACACAAACCCATGTGTGACTAATAAACCAAAGAGAACACCACCATTTAGACAACCGAAGTTTGTAGGAAGTCCGACAGTAGGAAGTACATTGTTAGGTAGCTAGAGAGGTAGTGGGGGGGGGCGAAGTGCCCATAGTTATGATAGTGGAGGCCATTCAATGTAAGGTGGACTACATCCATTATATTATTAAATAAGGCTCACTATGGTAGTTAGACATAATAAATGGGTAGTTAGATATAATAAATGTAAGAGGACTTCTTAGAAGTTTCTACTTATAGAATATTCCTCCTCTATAATGTTCTTGGGTGATGGTAGAACTATATAAAGGGGTTCAAGCAATGCAATGGGACATGAAGAGAAATATTGTATTTGGAGCTGAAGCTCATTAGGAGGTTTCCCCCTCAAAGAGGCAAGTGAACAAGAGAGGATCTCTTCCATAATAGGATCCATTGTATGGTGTTTCCCTACCTCAAGGGTTTTCTCTATATTGAAGTTTTAAAATCTACATTTTTAAAGGGTTTTTTCTGTGGATGGCAGTGTGATTTTTTTATTTTATTTATGTAGAATCTGGAGGCTTAATTTGCCAAATAAATTACATATCTGAGTTCCTCTCACAATTTCACCCAATTTCAAAAAACAAATCAGCCGAAACAAAGTCCGAGAAGTGAAGTTATGAGAATTTTAAATTCAACAGTGTTTTAGTGTTTTCCCAGAAAAAGTCGTGATTTTCTGTTGTAAGTTATTGTTCTATTTTTGGGTTTTTTCATGACAATTGCGGGACTGAATAGTTTATATGGTGTTCATATGGCTATTTCCTCTCAAAATTTGAAAGAAACTCTTGAAGCATTCAAATCCCAATTGTTTAACACATTGGATGCTAGATTACATGACCTTGCAGATAGCCTCAATGATAGTTTTTGTAGTATTCAAGATTCATTGGATAGCATGTAGGAGAGATTTATTATGATGGACATTAGGGATGAATATAATCAAGAAATATATGCTTGGTATGATTCTGAGGCTGATTGTGATGATTGGTATATGGTGTTGATACTGAGAGGGGGGTGAATCAGTATGAAGTACATTTTTCAACTTATACTTAAACCATTCAACTATATCCAATGAGCAATGAACAATAGTATAAGAGCTACACCAATACACCATAATA
>CBVK0100692613.1:0-11097 GCA_900067695.1 Picea abies
AAAAATTGTACAACTAATAATTTATATTAATAAATTTTGTCCTCAAAATATTTACAATCAATTCATTTTCGATTTATTCATTTTAATAAAATTATTCAGTACTACATCATCACTACTAACATCATCTTCAACCCCTTCATTTGTTGGACCCTCTTCTAGTCGTGTTACATGACTATGTGTCTTCTCTACCATTGCACTACTTATAATAATACAACTTACTACTGGACATTGTTGCACTGCAGGGGCATCCACTAGAAAAACAGAAAGCGTTAAAAGTACATGGTTAGTTATTATTATTCATATTAGTATTTCATTAATACAAATATCATTAATCTGTTTCTTACCTGAAGAAGTAGTCGACACCATTGTTTGGGTTGTCATTAATTCCTCTCCTCTATGAGTACCGACCTCATCTACATCCTCTGCCATTCAAGCAATAAATGTTATAAGTTGTTGGAGCAGGAGATTTTGGGGTTCAACACAATAAATGAGGCTAAGAGCTAAGGAATGGAACAAGGAAGCAGCGTGCCCCAGGAAAGAAGGGAAAAAAATGTGACAGAAGGGAAAAGGAAGCACCATGCTAGGAAAGAATGAAGATCACTGTGGAGTCAAAATAAGGAAGGGTTGGATCGAAGACCAATTGCGTGGAAGACAGTTAGAAAGTGGACAAGTGGAGTCCACTTAGAATTAGGTTTTTGAGTAATGATGTAAGGTTTTTTACCCATTTTTGTAATTAAAATAGAGTATGTATAAGGTATTTAGAGGTAATATAATCTTGTCTTAGAGCCCGTGTGTGAAGAACCGACTTTTGGAGAACTTTGGAGCCTTGAGAGTGTTGAGTCAGAGTACCAATTTTGTGGAGAGCTGTGGAGCTTGGATGGAGTTAGTGTTGAGTTGTAATTGAGGTATAGGTTGCAAGCTATGGAGCTTGGTGTGACATTGGTCAACCTCACCAGTACTAAACCCATGATGTAATGTGCACAATGTTATTTTGATGAAGAATAATAATAAAAAGCATAATATCTTTGTGGACGTAGCCTAGGGGGGTGAACCACAGTAAAATGGTGTCGCTATGTGTGTTGTGTTGATTTAATATGCTTAATGATGAATGAAAGAATAAATTAATGCATATGTTAGAGTTTATTGATTCCACGCACTAGAATAATCGTTCATAATGAATTTTATTGAATGAATAAAATAGGAAATATCATGAATGTTATGGTACAATGTATGTTAAATTAAAATAAGAATCCTAATCGACATAACACTCCCATGAGTTCCATCCCTTCCATGATTGCATACACTTGGGTCATGCAATTACCCATAATCCATCTCGGGTGAGATTGCCTTGTGCCCAATTAAGGTAGAACCTGGGTCAACCCATAAATCCAACTAATGGTTCAGTTGTTGGTTGGAACTTAGAAGAACAACTTGGAAGGGGTTTGATGAAGAATATGTTGTAGTAAAAATTTATGTTCAGGCCATGGAATCCTATAAAGAAAGGGATTGAAATATGGTTGGAGACAAAGTAGCTAGAGTTTCCATAGAAAGATAACATAAGTTCCAGGTATACACCGTGCTAGTATCCACAAATGTATGTGTTTATTGATTTGCATGAGGCATATTTATGTTATTTCCCAAAGTGATTACAGGAGTGGTTATTGGGGTTGAAGGATACTCATCCGACTAATCAGAAAAGGCCAATAGAGTGGATTGTTGAGAACATTACGCGGTTGGAAAGGGTTAATAATAAATTCACGTGCGTAGTGGATTTTTGGTTAGACAATATTGTTGCAGGGTTTATTACTGAATTTGCAGTTGATACAATGAATTCATATACTGCTACAAAGCAGGATTTCTTGAGGGCACCTAGAGAGAGGTACATTAGGTCTATGTACATGTCGATACATATATTATTACATGATAAAGTCATGATGACCATGGAATCAGATAGCTAAATAACTCTACATGCATGGGGGATATGGGGGAAGCACTAAGGAAGAGCTAAGATATAGAAAGTGATTTGGATGGAGGTCATAAGAAGGAAGCAATGGACCCCATAATGATGTATGAGGAACAAACTAGGGAAATAATAAGGAAAGTAGGAGTGACGTGCAACAGACGACCCTACCGGTATAAGATAAATAGTAAGAAGAGGGAAGTATCCAAGTGAGAGGGCTTGGAAGGTGATGAGGAAGAGGTAGCGGATCTTCGTGCATCAGGGCAGATTGAGGAAATCGTGCACACCACATATGAGAGGAAAACCAAAGGTCAGGGGTTCGACACATAATAAGGCTCTCCATTCCAGATATGAATTAGTGTGGAACCCACAATCTCGTGTGTGACTAAGACATATGAAGAAGAAAAAACGATTAACCCACAAGTGATTAGTGGTAGAAAGATTTTTACAAGATGAGGGTCGAGTGGAAACTTGAGTAGAACTGTAAGTTCATAAAGTAATCGTCTCATATCTACACCTCATGGAGGTGGCAGTACAACAAACTTCAAAATGGCAGGAAAAGATCCAACTATTAGGTTACCTGAGTTTTGAGAAGAATGATCAGATGACCCAGAGAAGCATTTGTTTATCTTTGAGAATCTTTTGGCAGCTAAGCATATTATAGATGAAGATACAAAGGTTGCACAATTGGCAATCACATTCAAAGACCACACATTAGATTGGTACATTGGTCTCGCAGTAAATAACCCAACAAGAACACCTACAATTTTCGCATAGGTGAAGAGGTAATTAATAAATGAATTTCAGAAACCAAGTTTAGAGGATCAGTTTATGAATGAGATGATAGAGATTAAAAAGAATTCAGGAGAATTAGTTTGGGAGGTTGACCAGAAATTCAAAATACTAAAAGGTAAGTTTAAATTCCCTATTACTGATATGAAACATAGACAATTATTTTTTAACTCTTTATTTCCACGCTTGAAGTATCCTTTGAGGAAACATAAATTCCAAAGTCAGGTTGAGGCTCTGCAGGAAACCTTGCAATTAGAAGAAAATCAATATAAGCATACAGATGTAGTGGTAGAAGAGCTGAGAGAATACCTAAAGAACCTTACATTTCAGTTGAATCAGAATAAAGGTAAGGAGAAAAGAGAAGATGTTTGGTGTACATTATGAAAGATTGAAGGTCATCATAAGAATAAATTTCCACTATTTGCACAGTATATAGGAGTAGGTATTCCAAATCCTTTATCTTTAGGAGGACCATGGTGTGAAATATGCAGAACACATGGTCATGATCCCTATCATCGTCCCATGATGCAAAAGTATCAGATAGTACTAAAGAGTACATTTTATAATTTTTCAAGTCAGTTGGACACGAAGACAAGTACTGCAGAACCTTAGAGATAATGAAGGAGAGGACATCAGATGCATATAGGGTGCAGGCTAAGTTAATGACAACACAACCTGCATAGAAACCACAATATAATAATGCGCAATGACCATAGTATAATACTGTGTAGCATCTTCAACCACAACCACAGTACAACAATGCACAACAATTTGGAGCACCACCGCAGTATAACAACGCACAATAGTGTGCAGTTCCACCACCGTACAATAATGTGCAACCACAGTACAATCAAGGACCTTAGTATAATACATCACACAGAGATAATTAAGGATACAGATGCGGATTCAGAGGAGGAGGTTGTGGAGGAAGAGGATTTGGAGGAGGTAGAGGACCTGTAGTTTGTCACAATTGTTAGAAAATTGGACACTATGCAAGAGATTGTCCACAGACACCTGTGACATGTATGTATTATCACATAACAGACCATGAGACAAAAGATTGTCTGACACTTCTATTAAATATAAAGGACAAGAGAAACTAGAACAATCAAAATGTATAATGGATTGATATTGAAAATAGAGAAGAGGATGGGAAGAAGATAAACATAGTTACTCGAGGTGGAGCTAAGACAAGATATGATGAAACAAAGTATAACCAGGATATACACCAATGGGTAAGGAAGAATGTAGAACCTGAAGACAAGTTTTATGCGCAAAAATAGAAAGAGGCATTCAAAGAGGCTAGACGAGAGATTTTGAGGGAGAATATTGTGTCTACTTTAGGAACAAATCCAGTAGAGGATATACTAGTGTATGGCATGCCTCCATTATTTGATTAGACCAGAATATAGAAACCTTCATATCAAATAAGTAACTTAAGAAAATTTGTGGGGTCTTGTGTAAAAGTGTTGAATGATAAAAGATCTTTACAAGTACTGCAAAGTTTGTTAGAAAAGTGTAATTCTGGGGAACAAGGGGTAAAAACAGTGAATTGGGTTTGTAAGAAGAGAAGAACAAGAAATGAATTCATATTGAATGCAAACATTGGAGATTTCAATATGGGGAATATTATATTAGACCTAGGGTCTGAAGTTAATGTTCTGCCAAAGAAGACATGGGAAGCTATGGGGGAACGTACATTAGGGTATTCACTTATCCATTTAAAGTTATAAAATCAACATAGAGTGGTGTCAATTGGTAGATTGAATGGGATATCGGTAGATCTAGATAGTGTGTGCACCATGGAAGACTTTGAATTCATTGACATAGTATATAACACTACACCATATCCAACATTATTGGGGTTGGATTGAGCATTTGATAGCCAGACTATTATCAATCTGAAGCCTAGAAATATGATCTTTGAGTCAGGAGAATACATAGTTATTGCACCATTGGATCTCTCAGAAGGAGGAAGGTATTTGAAACCCGTGACAAGTTTTTTTATTATAGAATATGTCAATCAGTTGTACAGAACTACCGCATGCGAAGACAATTACATCAACCCAACTGTAGATGGAATGCTGAGTTGGAGGAGTATTATATCTTGGGATTTGTACCCTGACACAATACTGGAGAACCGATAGTAGCAATTACATGAATTATCTACCAAAAGATGTGCCAGGATGATGCGCGCTGAGATGGGTTGGTACAGAGGTAAGGGAACCTCCTACTTTTTATGGTCTAAATGACTTAGAAGAATTTTTAATGAAGTTTGAATCAAAAGTAGTAGAAAATAAAAGATTACCAGTATTATATATTTCTTTGAAAACTACACCTTCATGTTGGTGGGGTACACATAAGGAGAAGATCAATAACTGGCTTCAGTGCAAGAGGTTACTGCGCATCAGATTCGACGCAGAGCATGAGAGCACAGTGTTGAATAAATATGATGGATTTTGACAACCCAATGAACATGTAGATAGGTGCATGGTTCAATAGAGATTAGTACCACCAGAAGAATGGACACACCATTTCATTCACACATTAAAATGAATTCCAAAGAACTAGTACACAAAATAGGAACAATGCAAATAAATAAAAAATTGGGAAGAAATGCAACAAAATTTTGTGATTACATTTGCCTTTGAGCATGAAATTCCAGATATAGATACAACATTGAAGGTGGTAAGAGACACAATATTTGAAGAATCATAATTTAAAATAATCCCAACATATCAGAATCAGAAGAAACAGACAGTCAGACAATTACTACGCTGTATGATGTCAGAGAGGAAGAAGATCCAACAAAAGAAAACATGCACAATATCCAGATCCCAAAAGTTGAAGGTGAAAGGGAAGTATAAGGTCCAAAGCTAGATTCAGAAGATTATGTTGCACCATTGAAGATCAATAAGGTAAACATTGGAATTGAAAAAAACCTGAAGATTGCAAGCATTGGAGATTATTGGGATAATCAGACCATAGAAATAATCACAGAGTTACTGCATGAATATAGTGACTTGTTCCCAACAAATTTTTCAGAGATGAAGGGATTAGCAGGAGAAATTGGAGAGATGAAGATCCCTTTGAAAGTAGATTCTTGACCTATAAGACATAAACCTTACAGGTTGAATCCAATATACAAGGAGAAAGTGAAGGAAGAAATTGACAAGATGTTAGAAGTTGGCGTCATCGAACCTATGGAAGAATTAGAATGGGTCAGTTATATGGTGGTACAAGAAAAGAAGAAATGGGGGCTCAAGATTTGTGTAGATTTGAGGAAATAGAATGATGCTTTCCTACATGATCATTTTCCTACCCCATTTACAAACAAAGTTTTGGAGAATGTAGGAGGTCAAGAAGCTGATTTCATTTATAGATGGGTTTTTAGGATATCACCAAATCAGGATAGAACTAGAAGATAAACACAAGATAACATTTTCTACATAATGGGGATCATTTCAATATACAACAATTCCATTTGGATTGAAGAATGCACCTGCAATTGTTTCAAGGGTAGTAGTGGTTGCCTTTAAGGACTTCATTCATAAGTTTTTGGAGGTTTAATTGGATGATTGGACAATGTTTAGTTTACTGAAGGATCATGTGGAAGTGTAATGTTGACGTTAGACAGATGCAGACAGTGACGGATTTCATTGAATATTAAGAAATTCATTTTCAATGCACCTCTTGGTATTTTGTTAGGGAATGTGGTGTGTAAACAGGGTCTGCTGGTTGATCCTGCTAAAATTGATGTTATAGTGAATTTACCACCACCTAAGTCAGTATGCTAGTTGAAGAGTACACTTGGTCATACAGGGTATTACAGGAAGATTATAAGGGGATACACACAGATTATTGCATCGATGGAGAAATTGTTGAAGAAGGATACTAATTATCAATGGAATGATGAGTGCCAACAGATTTTGGATATTCTGAAGGAGAAGATGGTGACTGCACAAATTCTAGTGTTTCTAGATTCGTCAAAGGAATTTTATGTGCATGTAGATGCATATGAAATAGTGCTAGGAGATGTACTAACCCAACCAGGAGAAGGTGAAATAGATCACCCGATTTCATTTGCAAGCATAAAGTTATCAGATTCAGACCAGAACTACAATACTATAGAAAGAGAAGGATTAGCTATGGTGTATGCATGCATAAATTCAAACATTATTTTTTAGGGAAACAATTCAAGATGTTTACAAATCATTATTCTCTTAGATATTTATTCAATAAGCCAGTGTTGGGGGAAAGAATATGCATGTGACTAATTTTGTTTCAGGAGTTTGATTTTGAAGTTGTGGTGAATCTTGGAAGATTGAATGCATGACCAGATCATTTATCCAGGATAACGAATGGAGAAGAACCGACTAACTTATAATACAACTTCTCAGATTCACAATTGTTTTCAGTACAAATAAATGATGAGTATTTTGTTGACATTACTGATTTTTTGAGTACATGATTTGCACCAAGATAATTTAATACTCCTTATCATCCTCAAGCGAATGGAACAGTGAAAGAATTCAACAAGATATTGGAAAATTCCTTGACCAAGATTTGTAATGTAAATATAGATGATTGGGATTTGAAGGTACCAGTAGTATTATGGGCTTATAGGAGTACATGCAAGAAGCCAATAGGATAGACACCCTTTAGGTTGGTATATGTTCAGGAAAAAATAGTTCCCTTATATTATTTGATACAAAGTCTATGCATTGGAGCTATTACAGACATGAAAGAAAGAGGTGCAACACAAGAAATATTATCTCAAATCATGGAATTAGAAGAAGAAAAATTATAGCTGGATTCCATCAGGAGGTACAAAAAGCAAAGGATAAAGCTTGGCATGATAGAAATATTAAGAAAAATAAATTCAAAGTAGGAGATTTAGTTCTCATCTATGACAATAAATACTTGCAGCACCCAGGGAAGTTTAGAATGCATTGGCTAGGGCCATATGATATAAAGTCTTACACAGATGGAGGTGATGTGCAGCTGAAGGACTTGGCAGGCAAGGAAATGCAAAGAATGGTGAATGATAGTTGACTGAAACTGTATAGGGACAATCGACCTAATTAACACACATAAAGTAGACTTGTACATAATGAATATAGTAGGAAGAAAAAAAAAAGAGAATGTTGAAAAAGAAAAAAAAAATTGGAAAATGAGAAAAATAAAAAAGAAGTAGGTAGATTGGATCAATGGTTGACAGATAGTTGGAGGATACAGAGTGCAAAGGAAGTTAAAAAATGGAATGACAAAACCGTGTGATAGAACAGGAAAATGCGCAACAAACAACAGACTGGTGTGACAAGAAGTGAACAGATTGCACACAAGACAAATATGACAGAAGAAAATCCGAGTGCGCTTGAAAAATATGACAATATAAAAATATTATGCAACTTAAAAATAAAATAGTCAGGAAAAGAAAAAATCGGTTGCTAAAAAAGTGAGGCATGAAATGAACATTTATTACAGTGGAGGAAGCGTACCCAGTAAGATTTGGAGCATTTATGACAACACTATAGAAGAAAAAATTGTGTCCGACAAGCCACATTGTGACTTCGAGAAAACACATATCCAAGGAGAAATAAGCTAAGAGAGAACATGTGATTTATGAAGAAGTCAGTGAGATTTCCGAGAAGACCCACATAGATTCACACAAGATGGCACCATCGAAGGTCAAATCTCCTAGCAGGAGCCAGGAAAACACGTAGCTCCACGAGGTTGCCGCAGGAAGCAATAATGGAAGTGAAAAACCCTACGCAACTCGAGGGATTGGTGGATATGGATTCCATCCCTTCCCCGATCATCGAACCGGTGAGCCCTACATTGGTGAAGGAGAAAGAGCTAGCCCCTACGACAAAACCAATGCAGATTGACCAAAAAAAAATGGTAGATGAGCAAAAACCGACGCAAAAACCCAACGTGGACACAGTACAACCAACAAATGAAGCAGATGAGGAAAGAACTAAGTCTAATGAGCCAAGGGTTCAATCTGGTGTAGACACGACGCGACATGAGAAAATACAAGTCAAATAGCAGTAAGAGTCTAGCATGGAAGAGGAAGAGAAAATTCACCAGAAGGAAAGGCCCTCGAGAGCGCCAAAAAAAGGGAAAGGAAAACAATCGGTCCAAATATCACCATGCAAGAAAACAGAGGTAAATCTTTTGTTACCACTCATACCAATAGGAGTGATGGTTTTACCATATTTGCTAGGATGAGTAGAAAAATTGCGCTATTTTGACCACGATGTAAAAGAAATAAACAAATTACCTGATTTTTCACAACAAGTGTACATGGAGAGAAAAGATGTCAGTGCGACATGAGTACCAATACTAGAACCCAAAAAGTGGATAAGAAGTTTATATAACGTAGATAGAATGAATCTACTAGAGATCCGTCATTTTGGAAGGGGTAAGGACGTAAATAACTGTGTCAAACAATTACTAGTAGTAGTGCACAGAGGAATTATGTGGATGGATAAACAAGTCTTAATTGGCGTTGACTTAATTGCAAAAATAGGAGGTCTATCCACAAATGGAGAGAAATTTGCACAGTATCTGGATGACAAGACCAAGGAGAAAGCCTTGGCAGAGGAAATGAAGCAAATCTATGGAACAACGAGAGGATCCAGGGGGATCATTATAAACCGAATCAGTGAACCCACGATGAGGTTAGAAACAAATCTTATGTCATGTAAATTTCTAAGAAAGTGTCTCAAAGAAGAGGTGTCAGTAGGGGTAATAGCAGCAGCAGCGCATCGCGCAAAGGGAACTCTACTGAGTTGGAGTCCATATTTGTTAAACTTGTTTCTGGATGATTGCAAAGATGCCCTAGATTTAGGAACAAAGTTTCATTACTCGTGGCTGATCATTGTTATTACACTAGTGGGATGGAACCACCCCAAATACAACATGTTCTATCAAAGAATAAGAAAGTGTTGCACAACACAATATAAAACATTGTGGCACGCAATTGTCACAAGGGAAAGAAAGAAAAACTCCAACATATTCACGACATATCTCGAATAAATAGAATAAAATGTGGACGAAACTTAGAGAATCCTACCAAAGATGGTGGAGGAATACAAGAAAAGGGATCCAGTAATATAATATGTGGATCTAAGAAAAAATGGATCCAAAAAAGGAGTGGTTGTATATGAGGTACTGCGTCATAGTAGAGGAAGTGAAATGGGAAATGAAATATTGTGAGGAATGGAAGCTTCCAGTGAAGCCAAAAAAATACAAGCAACCATAAGAAGCAAGATCCTCACAGAAGAAGAGTACCCTAGTAGGATACACATGAAAAGTAGCAACACAAATGAAGCAGCTAGGGGGGAGCATAGAAACAAGAACACTTAGACAAAAAAAGGTTATCTGCAAGCCTGTCACATAGCAAAAGGACCACATAGATGCCACTAACAGAGAAACACATAGGGAAGATAACATCCATGCATAGGAGAGACAAGAATGAGGGGACATACCATATATAGATGCCCCAACCACAACAAAACAAACAAATTCAAGGCCACTCAAGAGACCCCAACCACAACAAAACAAACAAATTCAAGGCCACTCAAGAGAACTGTTTTACAATCCGATGGAGCACACAAGAAAATTAAGGTGCACAAGGAGATACCCTAGTATACAATAACAAAAGATGATGCAGAATTAGTCGTAGAAAGAGTACAAAAACACACTGCATAAGTATATGAAGATATAGAAAAACAAAGAGAGAAGATAATGCAAGAGATGATAGAGGTCAAGTAGGTCCTGGAGAATATACAGTTTACCCAGGTGCAACACAAAGGGGAAACACAACAACAACAAATAGTGCAAGAACAAGACATTCCAACACGAAGTGAGGAGGAGACAGTACAAATAACGACACTGGCAAGTGAAAACTTTAACATTACTCAAGACATGTTGCGAATGGATGAAAACATGGTGCAGAAATAGGTCAATGACGTGGAATAGATGGAAGTGGTATTGGCTAGGATACCAACAAAAGTGTTATATAGGTTGCAAATGAGCATCATACAGGAGGTACAATCGAGAGCTAGGACATATGTGACAAATTTTGAGACATACAAGGTAGAGAAGAAGGTGCTAGAGACAATCCTCAAAGAAGTGTAGATTGAACGAGAGGAGGAAAAACAACACGTAGACAAACTGGAGAAAAGACTTGAAGAAGTATTCCAAACAATCCCAAATAGCGCACTAGTAGGAGAACTCAACACAGAAGAAAATATAATGAGGATAGAGAAGACGATGGAAGGGTACAAACAAGAGATAGTAGAATTGGTTGGGAAGCTGACACCAACCACCCCTCC
>CBVK0100692614.1:0-11097 GCA_900067695.1 Picea abies
ATCTCGAAAAAACTTCATTTAGGCCCTCAAAATGGCCCCGGAAGTGAAAACCTGCTAAAAATAGTAAATTGCCAAAATGGCCAGAAAACTATTTTGAGCCATTTGGAAAAGGTGGGTGGCCCCTGATATCCACCTAGATCATTGGGGGTTGAAAATAAATAACTTCTACATGTGGATTTGAGTCCTCAGAAAAAACCTTGGACCGAGGTGTTCGACAAGGTACCCACATATTTAATATTTTTTTCCCATTTTTACCACCCAAATTGTATGTAATGGTGAAATACCTAATCCACAAGGGAAAATCCTATGGAAACCTCTAGGAAGGTCACCACTACCACCTCAAAAAGATATCCTTTGCATACTCAGTCTAGCTCCCCTCCGGCTTAGGGGGGTATTCTGTTGGGTATGTGTTATATTCTTTGCATGTGTGTGTGTGGGCGCATCAGATTCAACAACTGCCTCTGACGATCCCTCTAGTAGTGCTCTTTGTGTCTTGTGCATCGGGCACTTTCCTAGGGGGGTCCCAGGGGGGGTAGGTATGCCCCCCTGGTTACGCGCAGTGTTCAAGGCAGCACCCCGAAATTCTTTTTTTGGGCGGTTTTTGTTATTTTTAGCGAATTTTTCTATTTTTAGCGATTTACTAAATTAATTTTGGATTAAGGGATTAGGGTTTTGGTATCTATGGAATACCTAAAAACATTGTATATATTGTATGGTGAATGGTGAAATTCGAGAATGAATATAAGAAAGGTTTTCTCGGTTGAGGGTTTCCAGTATAAAATCTTTGTGTAAACATTGTATATATTGTATGGTGAATGGTGAAATTCGATATAATGAATATAAGAAAGGTTTTCCCAGTTGAGGGTTTCCGGTATAAAATCTATGTGTACTTTGTGTATGAGCCATTGATTAAATTATGTTTTGCTTAAGAATCTATATGCATTTATTTACTTCACAGGTTTAAAACTTACATATTCCCTATTAGGATTACTAATACTAAGAAATGAAGCACAAGGTGACATTGACAATAGCCTTAATAAAATGAGGTTTGAGGTTTTTTTTAGGGTTTTTTTAGAGAATTTATGGAAGGACATCAAGAGTTCAATGCCAAGTCCAACTAGGTAAATGGAGTCAAGGTGAATAAAATGGAAAATGAGGTCAAGAAGAAAACCCTCTAGGGAATTGGATTTTTTATTTAAAGGATTAGGGTTTTAGACTAGCACCAAGAGGTTGAGTAATGCCTCACCCAATCAAGATAAAAAATGGATTCAAGGTATACAAGGGTTTCCTCAAGGGAATAACATTCACCATCCAAAATCAACTATGACTTATTCAAATCAATTAACACTTCATCTAATGAACTATAAGGAAAAACATAGAATGTTATTAATAAGTCACCAAATCAATGCGGAAGAATGAATAAAAACCCTAAACATATTCCACCATGTGATAAATTTATCCCTCTATGGATCATTCTTGAAAGGCTTTGTAGAAGACTTGAAAAATTCCACCATCAATCTTCATGCACAAAAATAAAACCAAGTAGGAAAAGTTTCAATAATTGACAACATTCATCCACAAAGAAAGAACCCTTAACACCACAAATGCTCCAATAAAGGTATATCTATTAGGCTCCAAAAAGAGAGAGCTCCAAATTATCCAACCATGAGTTCAAATGAGGAATGAATCATCTATTTATAGAGTGAGGCCAACTTCCTTTTATATTAAAAAAATAATATCATGTGCTTCCTTAGATCTAGACTAATATTATCAAAACTACCACTAAGCAATCTAAAATAATAATAAACTAAAAATGGTCAAGACACATGTACAATGAACAAAATGAAGTAATCCCCCAAAGGGAGCTATTCTCCCCCAAAGAAGGGTGAATGTTGTCCCAAGTTTCCATGTTGGCATCCAAAGGTCCCTAAGATATGTATATCCTTAAGCCACCTCACCAAAGTGAAAATTGATCCTCCTAAGATTCCTCCAAAGTGGTTGAATGACATCCCAAGGTAAAAAACGTCCTCCAACTCATGAATAAAACCCTCCAAAATGGGAGACTCCTTCAAAACAACTCCATAAAAGTGTGTTATAATGTTCCATAACCTCCAAATAAAACCTCAAATGATTGGCCATGCCCATACCATAGGTCAAGTCACCTCCATTAAGCATGGGAGTGACTTTTCAAGTAAAAAACTAATCATAAAATACTCCAATAGCCATGTTAATGTCGAAGTACATTGGATCGACCCTCAAATTAAGCTTGTTAGTTTTAATTTTATGTATTCAAGTCAGCTCCACATCATCCAAGTGTTTTTTAGGTGGGTGCCACATCAACACAAGTCACTTAAATGACCCCTTCAAGTCATCACATGCTTCAATAATAAAACCCACTATTATGCTAAGGATACCAAGTTCAGGTTGACCCTCAAATCAAGTGAAAAACAAACTCTAGAATGAAGAAGAATGGAGAGTGTTCAAACATCCTCTAAAATGGGTGGCTCCTTCAAAACGACTCCATAAAAGTGTGTTATAATGTTCCATAACCTCAAAATAAAACCTCAAATGATTTTCCATGCCTATAACACAGGTCAAGGCACCTCCATGAAATATGGAAGTGACTTTTCAAGTCAAAAACTAATAATAAAACACAAAAACGACCATGTTGACCTCCAAGTACATAGGTCGACCCTCAAATTAAGCTTGTTTGTCTTCATGTTATGTCGTCAAGTCATATCCACATCATCCAAGTATTTTTTAGGTGGGTGCCACATCAACACAAGTCACTTAAATAACCCCTCCAAGTCATCACATGCTTCAATAATAATTTCCATGGTTATCCTAGGGATGCCAAGTGCAGGTCGACCCTCAAATCAGGTGAAAAACCAACTCCAAAATGATGAATAAGGGAGAGTGTTCAAGCATCCTCCATGTGGCATGTGTAGATAAGGTCAATGCATTCACAAATAACCCCACAATGCCTTGGGGGATTGTAACACCGTATTTCCCCCAATCTGTAAAAATAACTATATTGGCCAAGAACTATGACAAACTCAAAGATGTGAATGTTTGATTTCACGGACCTTTGTATAAAAGCTCGATGAATGTAAATTATGTTATGATTATGTGTTGCATGACTGCTGGGAGTGGGGATGTGATAAAAGAGACCACGATGGCTAATGAGAGGTGGTGGAAGGGACCTGGAATGGTTGCATTAACTTCCATTGAGCCAGTACCGTACTGGTTTTTACTTGCTCAAAGACCAAAGCAACTCTCTGACCCTAGAATGGATTTCCTGTCAGATTGGTAGGTGGGGAGGCTCCTCAAGAGTTAATGAGGGGATGGTGGGGTGAACCTCCCATCCATAAAATCTCCTAGACCTAACCACGAACGGGGAAATTTGCGGCAAGAGAGGAAGTGTGGTAAGAGGTGGTGGAGAGAGAGAGCATGCCACAGGGATCACGGAAGATAACTAGAGAAAACTCTGGAAACACAGAGAGTTATGAATAGAAGAGAAGGAGAGTAACCTTCGTCCTTGACTTCTATTGAGATGGAAGTAGGAGACTGAACCTCAAAGCATCGTGGTCTAGCTCGGGGGTGGCTAGTGGTAAATCTGTTTGGAGTCACTGAGCCTACGGTTGGGTGGAAACGAGCACCCCTCTCAACAGTTGCATCATGCCTGGTGTTTATGATATGTATTATGTCTTTTATTTTGAATTGAATATCATGAGCGCATGCTCATACTTATACGCTCATAAATGGTTTCTGCAGAGAAGTATTTGCCTTGTGTTTTGATTGGAAATAATGGATGCATGCTTATACTTATATGACCATAATCAGTTTATGTATAGAATGAATAAGTTCAGAATACGAGTCTGTTCCCTTGATATTTGTCCCATCTACTTGACTCACGCTATGCCCTGGTTTGATTTCCTGAAGGAACCTCCTCCCGAGAAGTTTCCTCGCATTTCAGAGTTGGAGTGAGTTCCTTGAAAGAACTACCATTATAGTAAACCCACGAGTTTACTTTACCCCTAACACAGAGTCATAGCTCGGTGAATTAGGAAGGCTTTTTAGTCAGGTCACCAAGCCTAGGGATAATTACCCAAGAACCCTTTGAAGGTCCAGATGACCTGGGTCTGGAAACCTTGTACAAGATAGAGTAGTTCTCTCAGGTTTCGAAGTCGTGGGAGTTCGAAGCCCCGAGAGGTTGAATCTTATGAATCAAGCTCAGAAAGGATAGTGAGTCCCATTTATTGAAAGAGAGTACCCCATAGTTTGGTAGATGAATGGTTAGAATCCTTTCGGAAATTCCCCAGATTTGTCAAGACCAATGGATCTGTCGGAGCTCTATGGGCCGTCGGATCAGGGGAGGCTCACAACCGTTAATCTCATACATAAATTCCCATATTGGGAATTCAGGGATTGGAGTTTCGAAAGGTAAGGAAAATCTTTGCTATGTATTTTCACGAGTCATGGAATCTTGGTAGGCAAAACCCCAAATCAATTTAGCATGAATAGGTTTCGGCATTTCGGCACCCAAGAAACGAAAGGGAAAGACCCCTCATCTTCGCCAGTCACGAAACCCTGAATTGGTTTAGTGTGAATAGGTTTCGGCATTTTGGTACCCGGGAAACCAAAGGGAAAGACCCCTCATTTTTGCAAGTCATGAAATCTCAGTACACGAAACCTGAACACGCTCTATGGATGAGCCCTAGGTCACCAGACAGGGTCTTGTGGTAGGAAGGAGGAATCCCGAAAGAATATGGATCGTCCAATTGTAGGGACACGTGGAAAAGATCTAAATTCACTGGGTTTATGGAGATCGGGTGATCCAGGTGGATATCGGTGGCCACCCACCTTTTTCGACTGGCTCAAAACAGGTTTCTGGCAATTTTGGTCATTTACTATTTTTAGCAGTTTTTGACTTCCGGGGCCATTTTGATGGCCCAAATGAAGGTTTTTCGAGATAAAGGTTCTCAATGATATCCAAAGGCATAATTTATCACCCAAAATTAATATCCTCGACAATACCTCTCCAACAAGCTATCACATGCCTAAAACGGAGATCGTATGCAAAAGTTACGACTCTGGGAAGTTGATGTACTCACTTACCCAAACGGGGCCCACATGAATTTTGGTGCTTCATCTCCTAGGGTTAGGTTTTTGGATGTCTAGGAATTTTGGCATTCCTTTTTATTGTAAAAAGGCCTTTAGATCCTCATTGTAATCATCTTCTTGCAAATGCGAGTAACCGTCACATATCTTCTCAGAGATAAGTTGCCACCATTCTAGCGAGTCTTTCACTATGTATTTTTATAGTCTCTGTACATTTATTTCATTAATAGAAATCATGTATTACTGTATATCTGTGTTTATGGTTGCATCTCTAGTACATTTCTATTATATTATTGAATACCTGTGATATATCTATGCATTTCATTATTATATCTCCGATCTCATTTCGTGCAGAAAATAATTCAGATTAGTAGTATCAGAGCAGGCTGCTATTGATCACTTTTTCAGTGCATGTCCCCGACGAGGTCCGATTATAGAAATTTGGGTCTTGAGCTTGTCTATATTGAAGACAGTCACTCTTGCACACCCAAGAAACCCTCAATGGCGGAAGAAAATAAAAATGACGGAGCAGACGATCCTATCAATCTATTGCTTGAGCAAGCTCTCACGCGACAGAGGGACAAAATGATGGAGAAATTTGCCCAAATCCTTCAAGGCCTACCGATAGCATCAAGTGCATCTTCATCAAGTGGCCACTTTGGTGGCACCTCACCTTTCAAGGTACAAGTTAATTTTGATATTCCTGTATTTGAAGGACAGATAGATGCAGAAGACCTAGACAAATGGTTAAATCTGCTAGAAGGTTATTTCTTTGTTCACAAATTTTTTGACAAAGAAAATATCACCTTCGCACTCCTTAAAGCTCTGCCCCATGTCAAACATTGGTGGGAAACTTATTGGGAGCAGAGTTCCACAGAGGAGTCTGAAATATATGGGGCCGATCCCACTTGGGATTTTTTCGTGGATGCGGTAAAGGAACAGTATTACCCCGTTGGAAACTATGAGGACTAGTACATGAGATGGACCACACTATGGCAAGAGTGGGGACAAGCAGTTCTAGAGTTCACCAATACCTTCCATACCTTACGCACCAAGCTGGGTATCGAATACTCCGAGTGACATTTGGTTCTGAAATACCATGGAGCTCTACACAGATACATCTAGACTGAAATGGATTTTCTGGACATCTTATCACTCGGTGTTGCTTATTGATATGCTATTAAAATCAAACAGAAATTTAAGCACCACAACAAATGGGATTTTGGATATGTAAATCCACAACAACCAAAGTATGACAAAGACAAACCTAACAAACAGTCTCCCGAAAACTAGTCCAAGACACAGGAAAAGAAGGGTCACGGGATGACAAAGAAGGACACTAGAAAGCCCCTTGCACAACACTAATGAATGTCGCTCAAAACATTCATTGGTGGACGAGATCAAAGACAAGGAGCCGAACCCTGATTTAGAATTTGATTCTGAAAACACTGGTAAAGGATAGATCATTGACGCAGACCCCACTGCTATTGTCGCAATCACGTCAATTCAACTAGAAGAACCAACAAATTTCAAAGATGGGAAGATCCTTTTTCATTCACAGATGTGGGTGAAGGGGACCCCGTTTCATTTTATTGTTGATAGAGGAAGCCAGAAGAACCTCATCTCAACAGAGGTCATCAAATATTTGGGATTGTAGAAAACACCACACCCTCCACCATACAACATCAGGTGGCTTCGCCAAGGATGAGATCTCCATGTCAGCCAGCAATGTCGATTGTCATACAGCATCCATCCCTTCAAGGACGAGGTATTATGTGATGTTTCCCCACTAGATGTCTGTGATATTCTCTTGGGCTAGCCATATATGTGGAAGCGCCATGATGTTTATGAGTCTTGACCCCGTAGTGTCATTGTTACTTTGGGGGTTCATCTCTAAAGAATACCAGAGGTAGTTCCAACTATTGTTCCCCTAAAAAGTGTCGCAAGGTAGTATCTCATACTGCAAAATTCAGCTTCTTCACAATCTGTTCAAAAGGTGAGCAGAACGACACTGCAACCACTACAGTCTCGCCTCCTACACCTTCTCTCCAACAGAAGTAGGTCGAAAAGGTTGCAACAAATCACAAAGATTCCTTCTACACACATTCCTCTCATGTAGCTCGACTTATTGAACAACCTCAACTTCAACAGGTTCATGACAGATTTCCACAAACTAAACAGCGCGATGTCTCCAGCAAGGCAAGCAACTCACCAAGATGTAGATTCAGCAAATGCTTTTCCCTCTCCCCTGGGAACTCAACACAATGGAGACCATTGCTTCCTAAGGAGGGAGGATTCATCTAGGTGAAGTTCAGTGGCCACCGATCTTTTTCGACTAGCTCAAAACAATTTTTTGGCAATTTTGGCAATTTACTATTTTTAGCAGTTTTTAAATTCTGGGGCCATTTTGACGGCCCAAATGAAGGTTTTTAAAGATATAGGTTCTCATATATATATGAAGGTGTGATTGATCCCCCAAAATGAATCTCCTTGACAATACCTTTCGAACGAGTTATCACACGCCTAAAATGGAGATCGTATGCAAAAGTTACGACCGTGAGAAGTTGACGTACTCACTTAGCCAAACGGGGCCCACATGACTTTTGGCGCTTCGTCTCCTAGGGTTAGGCTTTTGGATGTCTAAGAATTTTGGCATTCCTGTTTATTGCAAAAATGCCTTTAGAGCCTCATTGTAATCATCTTCTTGCGAATGCGACTAGCCGTCACATCTCTTCTCAGAGATAAGCTGCCACCATTCTAGCGATTCTTTCACTCTGTATTAATAGAAATCATGTATTACTATATATTTGTTCTTATGGTTGCATCTCTGAAACATTTCTATCATATTATTGAATACCTGCGATATCTCTGTGCATTTCTTTATTATATCTCTGATCTCATTTCGTGATGAAAATAATTCAGATCAGTGGCATCAGAGTAGGCTGCTCTTGATCATTTTTTCAGTGCATGTCCTCGACGAGGTCTGATTATAGAAATTTGGGTCTTGAGCTAGGCTCTCCTGAAGACAATTTCTCTCTCACACCCAAGAAACCCTCAATGGCGAAGGAAAATAAAAACGTCGAAGCAGACAATCCTATCAATCTATTGCTTGAGCAAGATCTCATGCGACAGAGGGATGAAATGATGGAGAATTTTGCCCACATCCTTCAACGCCTGCCGATAGCATGAGGCACATCTTCACCAAGTGGCCACTTTGGAGGCACCTCACCTTTCAAGGTACAAGTTAATTTTGATATTCCTGTATTTGAATGACAGATAGATACAGAAGCCCTAGACAAATGGTTAAATCTACTAGAAGGTTATTTCTCTGTTCACAATTTTTTCGACAAAGAAAAGATCACCTTCACACTCCTTAAAGCTCTCCCCCATGTCAAACATTGGTGGGAAACTTATTGGGAGAAGAGTTCCATAGAGGAGTCTGAAATATATGGGATCGATCCCACTTGGGATTTTTTTGTGGATGTGGTAAAGGAACAATATTACCCTGTTGGAAACTATGAGGACCAGTACATGAGATTGACCACACTGTGGAAATAGAGGGGCCAAGCATTTTCAAAGTTCACCAATACCTTCCATACCTTGCGCACCAAGTTGGGTATCAAAGACTCCGAGCGACATTTGGTTTTGAAATACCGTGGGGCTCTACACAGATGCATCCATACTTAAATGGATTTTCTGGACATCTCATCACTCGGTGCTGCTTATCGATATGCTGTTAAAATCGAGCAGAAATTTAAGCACCAGAACAAACAGGATTTTGGATATGTAAATCCACAACAACCAAAGTATGACAAAGACAACCCTAACAAACAATCTCCTGAAAACCAGTCCAAGACACAGGAAAAGAAGGGTCACAGGAAGACAAAGAGGGACACCGGAAAATGGTGCGATTTCCATAAAATCCCTTGGCACAATACCAATGAATGTCGCTCAAAATAGTCATTAGTGGCCGAGATCAAAGACAAGTAGTTGAACCTTGATTCAGAATACAATTCTGAAAACACTGGTAAAATATAGATCATTGATGCAGACCCCACTACTATTGTCACAACTGCATCAATTCAACTAGAAGAACCAACAGATCTCGAAGAGGGGAAGCGCCTTTTTCATTCACAGATGTGGGTGCCGCTGCATTTTATTGTTGATAGCGGAAGCCAGAAGAAACTCATCTTAGTAGAGGTCGTCAAACATTTGGGGTGTCGACAACACCACATCCACAACCATACAACATCTGGTGGCTTCACCAAGGATGGGATCTCTGTGTCAGCCGGAAATGTCGATTGTCATATGGCATCTAGCCCTTCAAGGACGAGGTATTATGTGATGTTTCCCCACTGAATGTCTGTGATGTTCTCTTGGGCCAACCATATATGTGGAAGAGCCATGTTCTTTATGAGTCTTGACCTCGTAGTGTCATTGTTACTTTGGGGGGTCATCTCTACAGAATACCATAGGTAGTTCCAACTATTGTTCCACCTAAAAAGTGTCACAAGGTAGTATCTCATACTGCAAAATTCAGCTTCTTCACAATCTATTCAAAAGGCGAACAGAACGACACTGCAACCACTACAGTCTTTCCCCCTGCACCTTCTATCCAACAGAAGCAGGTCAACAAGGTTACAGAAATGCACAAATATTCCTTCTGCATGCCTTCCTCTCATGTAGCTCGACTTGTTGAACAACCTCAACTTCAACAGGTTCATGACAGACTTCCACAAACTAAGCAACGTGACATCTCCAGCAAGGCAAGTAGCTCACCAAGATGCAGATTCAGCAAACGCTTTTCCCTCTCCCCCGAGAACTCAACACAATGAATACCATTGCTTCCTAAGAATGGAGGATTGATCCAAGTATATATCGGTGGCCACCCACATTTTTTGACTAGCTCAAAATAGTTTTCTGGCAATTTTGGCATTTTACTATTTTTAGTAGTTTTTAACTTCCGGGGCCATTTTGAGGGCCCAAATGAAGTTTTTTAAATATCGATGTTTTCAATGATATCCAAAGGAATTATTGATCCCCCAAAATGAATCTCCTCTACAATACCTTTCGAACGAGCTGTCACACGCCTAAAATGGAGATCGTATGCAAAAGTTACGACCCCGAGAAGTTGATGTACTCACTTACCCAAACAGGGCCCACATGACTTTTGGCACTTCATCTCCTAGGGTTAGGTTTTTGTATCTCTAGGAATTTTTGCATTCCTTTTTATTGTAAAAAGGCCTTCAAAGCCTCATTGTAATCATCTTCTTGCGAATGTGAGTAGCCGTCACATATCTTCTTAGAGATAAGCTGCCACCATTCTAGCGAGTCTTTCACTCTGTAGTTTTATAGTCTCTGTACATTTATTTCATTAATAGAAATCGTGTGTTACTGTATATTTGTGTTTATGGTTGCATCTCTGATACATTTCTATTATATTATTGGATACCTACGATATCTCTGTGCATTTCTTTATTATATCTCCGATCTCATTTCGTGCCAAAAATAATTCGGATCAGTGGTATCAGAGCAGGCTGCTCTTGATCGCTTTTTCAATGCATGTCCCCAACGAGGTACAATTATAGAAAGTTGGGTCTCGAGCTTGTCTCTCTTGAAGACAATCGCTTTTGCACACCCAAGAAACCCTCAATGGCGGAAGAAAAGAAAATCGACGGAGCAGACGATCCTATCAATCTATTGCTTGTGCATCTTCACCAAGCGGCCACTTTCGAGGCACCTCACCTTTCAAGGTACAAATTAATTTTGATATTCCTGTATTTGAAGGACAAATAGATGTAGAAGCCCTAGAAAAATGGTTAAATCTGCTAGAAGGTTATTTCTTTGTTCAAAAAATTTTTGACAAAGAAAAGATCACCGTCGCACTCCTTAAATCTATCCCCAATGTCAAACATTGGTGGGAAACTTATTGGGAGTAGAGTTCCATAGAGAAGTATGAAATATATGGGGCCGATC
>CBVK0100692615.1:0-11096 GCA_900067695.1 Picea abies
TTTTATGAAGGGAAGCACGAAAATCAATCCAAGGGCTAAGATTTGCCCATCAACTTTGATCGACAATGGTTGAGTGTTGATCTTGAGGATGCCATAACTTGAGCTCCGGGTGTCGGAATAGCGCAAAATATATATCGTTGGAAAGGTATTTAGACGTATAAGATGTTGGTATAGGTTTAAAATGTTGAAAGTGGACAATTTTTTCTCAAAAATTAAATTATCATTCAGATTCATTTTTAATGGGCCTGCATGACAACTCAACTTCACGAGATCATATCTTGAGATCCGGGCGACAGATTTGGGAAAAAAGTATATCATTGGAAATATGAGATGATGAAGAGGACATCATAAGTGATTTACATGGATAAAAATTTGTTTTTAACTACCATAAAATTAAATTACATTCATCCTCTTTTGATGGAAAATTAATCAAAGTTTAAAAAATAAAAGTTTAATTAAAAAAAATCTTTTATTAAAAAAGGAGAGGGACCCACTTTCAATATACTTTTATTAATGATGTGAATTCATTAATTAGTAATTAATGAGACATTTATTTAATGGAATGTTTCAATAAGTAACTTGTATGGGAATTTCTAGAAGGGAGAAACCCTAACTACTCAAGTAGTTAGAAAATATCTTCTTAAAAAGGGAAGAGAGGCTTCATCAAGAGGCAAATATTCAGTATTGTCATATGGGTAGGGAAGAAGATAAGAGGAATAAAAAGGTACAACCATTGATACACAATCAAGCTTCTAATCAAAAGAAATAAATCTCCATCTTCTCCATTCTTTTTTATATATTCTTCTACACCACTTCTCATAGTTTTATGCTTGAATCTCAAAGTTGGGCACTAGGCTGAGTTGTTGAGTGTTCTTCTTATATTCTTCTAAAATATTTTCTTATGTGATCATGGAGTATTTGTAGCCACATATATGGCTGTCAAATATTTTGTAATGAATAATATCTTTCATAAATAGAACTCCACAAAGAATTGCTTCGGGGTTGATCTCGACTGTGCTTTGTAACCCTGTTGTTAGAATACAAAGTATTTGAGGTTGACCTATCAAATTCTCTTTTGATATTGATTGCAGTACTTTGTTAAAATTCTTTGAGATGATCAAATCATTCTTTCCTATGAAGAAAATATTGATGTATTTATATATTATTAAGAAGATTGTGTTTGATGTTGATCACAATTTAATTACAATGTTGAAGCCCTCCAATCTTTTCTGATTAAAAGACTTTTGTTGCATATAAAGATCATATTGGGTTGTTGAAAAACCATTCTCATATAAATCCGCACAATACAGATTTGAGGTTTGTTGTCTAGCACTCTCCCTACTCCAAGATATTCAAATATATATATTTTATCCAAAGAGAATAACCACCTCTCTAAAAAAGAAGGGGGAGTAATGTCCTCATGAAGTTGTCGTTTCGGCCCTGACGAATTCAAGCTCCAAAATTCTCCCTCCATGGATGTTCTAGCTCCAAGCTCTCTTCTTTCTTTCTCTCTACTTGTTGTTCATGCCAAAAACTTGTCTGCCTAAAATTATTGTAACAACCCATACAAATTTCCTCCCCTTTGGGTGTCTTTCTTGACTCACATACTTCCCCAAGCTAATTATACTCAGCCCCTATGCTCCCAATCACTATGGGATGTGATTTCTCACACCCACCCTCTTACATGCATTTAATGATTGAGTTTTGGGGGCACTCAATCAGAAAATAGAGTTGAATACATAATGATAATAAAATTCAGGAATGTGGGTGGAATTAATAGACATGGGTAATTCTCCCTTGGAACCTTCTCAGGAAATCTCCTAGACCTCTCCCCTCTCTTGTGAATTAATTCATCCCCCATCTCTATCCATGTCCCCTTAGCAGCGGGCATCACATTTTATTATTACAATTCAAAAATACATTTCTCATATACATTGCTTCACTGTAGCCACACATTATATCTATATTAAGCATTAATTAAAATGAGAATTATAGTGGGGATGTTATAGTTTTGAAATTGGGCGTTGCATCTATCATTTTCAAAGTTTTATGAAAGTGTGCCAAGGCATCAACAAGAAGTCCATTTTGAGCATGCCCCATAATTATTGCATTCCATGAGACAACGTCTCTCCTTGATAAAGTGCTGCTACATGGGCACAAGATGGCAGGACACTCACCATGGTAACCAAGTCACATTGCACACCTGCCACTTGCATCTGATAAAACAACCCCAAAGCCTTATTTTCATATCCATTTTTGGCATATGCTGCAATCATTGCATTCCATGAAACCACGTCTCTTTTGGGAATTTTGTCAAATAATTGTAGTGCATGCTCTATACTCTCACATTTTACATACATTGCTACAAGAGCAGTCCCCACAAAAACATTTGACCCAAATCCTTTTTTGATAATGTAATCATGGATATGTTTACCCTCTTGCAACTCTCCTAAGTCGACACATGTGGGGAGAACACTCACCATAGTAACCCGATTGGGTTTCACTTCTGCGATTTGCATTTGACAAAATATTTCCAAGGCCTCATGGGAATATCAATTCCAAAAATACTCTCCAATCATAGTCGTCCATGAGAAGAGATCTTGCTCAAAAATTTTGTCAAACATATGGCATGCTTTCAAGAGACTCCCACATTTCGCATACATATCTCAAATTACATGCAAAAAAAGTCGCGAGCTTCTCTTGTCTGTTGATTCTAATCCACCTCTCTTTTTTTGAACCACTAAATGCTCTGACTTTGTGCCATGTGCTTGATGATCCATCCACGTGTCTCTTTTCGGATGTCTGTCATTGATTGCAGAGGACAAATGTGTTGGGATTTAGTTTATTTTGGAGGTCCAATGAATATTTGAAATCTTCCTTCACAAGCTCCAAAAGCATTTTGGTTGCACAACCTAGGTTTTTATTTTATAGATGGAAATATTTGAAAACTTGGCCACCATGGAGGGAATTACCTTTCACTAACCAAAGTTTAAAACTTTGATATATGACAACCTTTTGCTTTTCAAAGTCTAGGAATATGGGTTAATATTTGACAATATAAGACTTTGGCTCTAAGATTTTGAGAAGGCAATAAAATAATTAACAAAGTATCAACTATGGTGGGGTCTTTATATAGGTTTTAGGACTAAATATAATCAAAGATTAAATTATTCGAGTATGGGAAAATTTCTCAAGGTTCAAACAATTCATTGTTATAATGGTAATCAGGGGCTCGTTAGAGTATCAATTGAAAGAACAAGAAAATGATCGAGACAAATTTATGAGACTCGTAGACATGATGAAATTTTAGGATCAAAATTTTGGGGCTAAGACATTATTTTTTTTTTGGTTACAACATGGATAAATGTGATACTTGTCAATGCAATGAAAACGAAACAATCAAAACTCCATGCACACTCCAACAACTCATTATTCCATCGACCGTATAGATAGATATTTCTATGGACTTGCTAGCACAAATTTCCACCCTCAAATTGCACTGATATAACTTGTCATTATAGCAATGAAAACTTGGCTAATTAAAGGAGTAAACCCCCTAATTTTCACAGGCTAGACCCCTCTCTATTTGGGCTAGTGCTTGCTAGCCTCAGGGGGGAGTCCCTAAGAACCCTAGGTACCTTGTTGTCTTTTAGGACTGATTTTCTGCGTTTAAACCCAAAAACCAATGAGTTGTTCATTTTGGGCAGTGTGCCAAACAATCCAAAAACAATGAGGTAAAATGGTTTTTTCGCTTGGATGGTTCTTGCAGGGTTTAGCGCAATGATTATAGAATGGAAATAGAACAAAAAACTACTCAAGAGACAAATAAAATCACCATGAACAATTCAAAAAAATGACAAACCAGATTGTAAAGTTCGCAAAACACTGACAAGAAAAAGGTTAGAGAACAAAAACGAGATTTATTTAATGATAAGCTTGCAAGAGGGTTGGTTGCACCACAATTGACAAGTCCACAATTGATTCAATGATTACTTTGCTCAAAGAATGAGTCACTAGAGAGAGAGAGAGAGAGAGAGAGAGAGAGAACAAAAAACTATGCTGCTACTGCTAAGAACCGACCATTAACCAATGAAGATCATTCAATATATAGGAGAGGACTATGAAGAAAATATGAGTTAATGCACATGAGGTAATAAGTGTGAGTGAGAAATTTAAGAATTAATGCACATGAGGGAATAAGTGTGAGTGAGTAATGCACATGGGTGAGTTATGAGTGAGAGTATTTGGAGGATAATTTTAGCTTTCCAACGCATGTTAAATTGCTAAATTTGGCCAAGGGATGAGGGAGTTATGAGTTAAAGGGAAATTCATCTCATTTTTTAAGGATTTCCTAAAATTTAAGAATTTTGCATTTAAAAGCAATTTAGGGATAATTTTTAGAAACTTGTTGCATGGAAAGTGAGAGGAATAGAGTGAGAAACATTATCCTTGGGAGGCTAAAATTTCTCCAAATAATGCCACTTCACACATGCACCACCTTTTTAGCTTAATTAATTATCATTTAATACATAATCTTTGGAAAATGTGCCCTTGGTCCATGATGCCATCTAGATGTCACATCATCTTGATACTCTACCACACGCTGAAATATGAGCTTGCCACTTGTCATTGCTGGAGATGATGATCACTACTAAAAATAGAAATTTCAAAAAATAATCCGGTCCCAAAAATTTGAAACTTGTCGAAACAAACCCAAACTCTCCACAAATGCTCGAAATCACTTGGAGACCACTATCATGTGTCTACTACTAAAAATAGACACTGTCAAAAATAAAAATTCCTTGCATGCCCATGATATTATACTCAATGAATTCGATTTTCTATAAGGAATCTGAATCCGCAATCAGAATCGACATGCAAGCCCTAACCTACTAAAAATAGAAATACGTGTCAAATCATCATGGAAGAGGTCCAAAAAAATCATAATGTCTCAAGGATCAATAATATGCACTCAGAATCTAGATCCAAGACCTAGAGCTAAAATTGCTAAAAATAGAAATCTCATGCATGTCGCTTAGAAAAGTGTTATTGAGCCTAAAATCATGCAAGGACAATCTGTGTGTGCTTAGAACTACTCCAAACTATTGAGAGACCCACTCAAATTATCTCTTAAAAAGTAGCAACACTTGTCATATGTAGACATTTCTCTCAAATGCAAAGGAACACAAACTAACTCTAATTTTGAACAAAATAACCCTATACCAATCATATACTTGCCTCTGATGGGAAACAACCTCTTTCTCAACACAAGTGATAAAATATGAGAGAATCTTAGAAATCCAGCCAAAATAGTGCATGTTGGCTCTTAACCTGCAATATTTTCAAGGGTGAAAATCTTAGGGTTTACAAGACTTCATTGTTGGCTTACCCAAATCATGTAATAGTTCGTCTTTCCATATTCTCATTTCTGTGCTCTCCAACATCAATTCACCGCATCCACAGTGGCTCAAATTTTAATAAATAATATTTTCAAACTCCATGGCGTGCTTCACTCTTATTGTCTCCCACTGTGATCCAACTTTCACTAACAATTTTTGGTAAGATTTGTTCAAGCTCCAAGGTACCCAATTTCATATCAACATAACTTATCATCCCTAAACAAATGGACAAACTAACACTATCAAGAAGTGCTTGGAAACATATTTTTGGTGTTTTGCATCCGACAAAAAAAATCAATGGGATCAGTGGTTACCGCTAACTAAATGGTGGTACAACACATCTTGCCATGCTACCACTTACATGACTCCCTTTGAAACAGTCTACGATCAAAAGCCATCGTCTAATCTATCCTACATACCCGATGTATCCAAGGTTCAAGACGTCGACCTCACACTTACAGTCTGAGCTACCATTCTTCATACCTTCAAATAAAATTTGGTCATAACTTAGAATCACATGAATAAATAAGCATATCAAGGTCGTTCATAACATTAATTTGTTGAAGTGGACCAAGTGTTTCTTCGTCTGCGACCTTCTAAGAAAACTTCACTTAAATATGAACATCATCAGAATCTCGCTCCCAAGTTTTATGTTCTTTATACAAGTATCAAGCACATGAGGCTTGTGGCTTGCTAGTTATCTCTCCCCGGTTACTCGATTCTCCAACCCGTTTTTCATGTCTTTTGCTTAAAGAAAATGATTGGAACTAAGTGTCAAACTCAAACCGATCTCCATGAATTTGATGAAAAAGGCTCCATTTGGTTGTAGCCCCAAGAAATCTTGGATCACCGTGAGTGTCATCTCCATCAACACACCATCAATGAAGTTTTAGTTCAGTGGAATGATGCACCACCAAAAAATGCCACATGGGAGCCAACTACCATTCTGCAACAATTTCCCCATCTCAAACCTTGAGAACAAAGATGTTTTTCAAAGGGAATGATATGTTATAAACCTAACCTCCTTAACCCCTCACTTAGGTATAATAATACATTTTTTATGTAATAAAAACCCACATTAGTAAATAAAGCCTATATAATAATGTGAACAAATCTAATGTAAGAAGACTTAATAGAAGTTTCCACTACTAAAAAGATCTTCCTCTAGAATATTCTTTAGAAGATATAACTAGCATTGAAAAATTCATCTTGAAAATTATTTTGTAATTGAGCTCTTCTCTACTAGAGATTGCCCCCTCGAAGAAACAAGTGAGAACTTGGATTTCTATCAATAAAGATATCATTATGGTGTTGTTGTTCTCTATGTTTTGTTGTTTCCGCTGGTATTCGGCATAATAATTTTGTTTCTTCTGTGCATAATACATTTGATACCTTACATTGTATGATTTACCTTCGGCTATGATACACTCTGTAATGCACTTTTCTCCAAATCTCAACGGTATGCCTTGTCGCAACATTCTTCAAATCTTGGCAATATGCACGTGTCAAAGGTAAAACAATTTTGGGTGTGATATATCACAAAGGATAAAACTTCACATGGTGTGGAGACAATATTTTATGCGTTGCAATACGTTGTGGGTAAAGGAAGATCAAATGTAATACATCACACAGGATGAAACTTTCCTATCATGGCAAAATAATTTTATGTGATGCAATGTTTCACAACAAAAGAAAGATCAAGTGCAACGTTTTGCGAGGGACGAAACCTTTTTGCCACAAGAAAACAATCTTTGCTACAATGCATAGTTCTGTTAGGGAAACAATTTTATATCCAAACCTTGCAAGGGAAATTTTTTTTGGATGGTGCAAATGACATTCTTTTATGATTTTTTTTTTTTTTGAAAAATTCCAAGTCTTTGAATTCATCTTTTTTGCATGGAGTTAAACTTGTAGGAGGTGTGATTATTGCACCAAACAAAATTTCTTTGTTACATGATAAAATGACAGAGTGTTCCTTTGTCGCACATATAGAAGCATTGAGAAGAAGCATTATGTTGCAGGGAAAAAAAAGTTATGGTGCAATACATTGCATCGCGACAAAAATATTTTCCTCCTCATATTTCACATCACAACAAGTTTCTAGAAAATTTCTAGGGGGGGAAATCTAGTTTTCTTTTAAGGACAAAAAAATCAAGGGCAAAAGACACTTTCATAACTAATCAACATACAAAAGGTTATTAAAACTAAAATGCAAAATCCGCTTACAAGGCTTAAAGAAAAAATGGTAAAACTTGAAAAAAAGTGGCACCCAAAATTTAAAATTTTTAGGGTGTGTTGTGTACTCAACATGTGGATCATTGTACTCTCTTGAAGACATTCATAGTTTAGAGCCTTGCTTGTTAAATTTTTTTGTTAGAGTGCAACAAAATGTAGATCAACATGGAATGTTTTTCATTAATATGATACACATAAATACATGATCATGAACTTTAGATTTGTCTTCCAAGAGGTCTCTTGGACTTCCGATGATTGTCCCTATCATTTGTATTTTCATATTCTTTCTCAAGTGGGGAATACCATAAAATTAACTTATTAGGTTTCTAGCATTCCCCCCCTTAATCCAAAGGGGTGTATGTGAGTCCAAGAAAAGCATTGAAATATGTAAGTGGATAGCTACCAATGGTTGAATATAGTGATTAGGTTTCCAACAATTTTCACCTTGAAGCTTGACATGTGTCACTTGTAAAAAGAGTGCTTCACATATGGACCTATCTTCTTGTGGATATGTTGATTGTAGAGAATTAGTACCACTATTATATTCTCGACCTCCCTTACCTCTTATATCAATAGAATGAGTCATTTCACATCATCATCATTGCAGTATATTTTTTGTATTGGTCTTAATAGGGCGCAAAATGATAGGATTCATTGGAAAACCCTAAGGAGAGTCATTTCACATCATCATCATTATACTATATTTTTTTGTACTTGGTCTTATAGGGAGCAAAATGTAGTCTTATAGGGAGCAAAATGTAGGAGACATTTCTGTTGTGAAATGCTTAAGGTTTGGTCTTATGAAGATCATGACGTTCGTTGCAGGGTTGAGTTGTTTATGGATAAGTTGAAATGGTATTCTAGGGTTTGTATTTCACCCTAAGGAGAAAAAAAAAAACTAAGGTTTGTAGTAAACATTATAGATTAAAAAATCTTATATGTGTCAATGTACCACTTCTCTCAACTAATGTAGGAATTTGTGAAAGAAATATTTATGTAATATAAAAAATTCCATAGCACACAAATGTTGGGGACATCCAACTTAATAATAAACATTAAAAAAAAAACATATGAAATGGGTACTAATTAATTTTATTTATCTATTTTGTGCACTGTTAACCCTGTTATAGATTTAAACAAAACAAGTGAGAAAGAGGGTCAGATATCAATTCTTGCTAGTCATGCAATAGTACACACTTATATATTATCCATTACCAATTACCAACATAATGTATGTTTATGAGCATTTAAAATGATGCACATTAACAAATGATATTATCCATTGGCAATTTAAGAACATGGTATACATTGCAAATAATCCAAATAAAAAAGAATGATATGAATTGCAAATCCAAATAAAAATTAGGTGTCACATAGGAAACCTGTAGTTTGTGGTTAATTCAAATAACAATGATAGGAGTGTTGATGTAATTATAAATTAATTGTAGTTAAGCAATTGTCAAATTTGTTAATTGAGTTTAACTTGGGTGGTTGAGAGGAAGGATTGTTATACATTACCAATCACCAACATAATGTATGTTGATGGGCATTAAAAATGATGCAGATTAACAATGATATCATCCATTGACAATTTAAGAACATGATATACATTGCAAGTAATCCAAATAAAAATTAGGTAGCAAAGAAAACTTCTAATTTCCATAGAAAAAATTATATCATCCATTGATAATGTAAGAACATGGTGCTTAAAAATTTAAATTATATTAACAATATGTTAAATTTGATTAAGCAGATTAACCATTTAATTTAATATTTGATTTAACAAATTAGCCATTTGATCTATTTAACAAAAACCCTGCCCTAATAAGAACATTAATCATAAACAATATGTGCAAAATAAAGATGAGACGACCCAGTTTATTTCTTCATCAGAACCTAACAGGCATTTATCTGATGAAGCAATATTTTCCAGAAACCTCAACCTTAATTGACATCCACTGACATTTGTAAAATTCAGTACAGCCCTTCTACATGAGCGTATAAATTACATTTATATGACTAATTTTCTATTAAAATACTGCTTCAAATGCAGTTTCAGCATACGTAACCAGCACAACAAAGATTAACCAAAAAAAAATTGTCCTGCAACCTCCATTCTTTTATAAATACCCTAATTTTCCCTTGACATAAATTTTCAGAGGATTGTAAAGAAGATATGATTTTTCAATCATAGTTTCAATGAACCAACCCAATTTCTATAACTACAACTACCACATCAAAAATAAAATAAGCCAATGCTACAAACACAGTTTAAAATAAGCCACTGCTATTGCTATAACTAGATTGGGCACAATCAGATTAGAAATGAAAATATAAATAGTCACATAGCTCTAAATAAATCACCGCAGTTTCTATAAACTATATTGGGCATAGCCAAAATAAACAATTTACATGATAATATTGCAGAGGATAACAATTTCCAACTCTTAATAAACCTTTATACTTATAATAATAGAATATATATAATATATATAGGTTTTGGTTAAACATTTTACTTTTTGGGTTTTTTTTAGGAATTTGAAATGTAAATTTAAATAAAATTTCTTTTTTATTATTGTTTTAATTGTATTTCTAAATACATAAATGAATTTAATTTATTAAAAAAACCCTAAAACATTTAAATAGATTATACAAACTAATCATTCTTCACCAAATTTCAAACAAAATAAACCAAAAAAAAAAAAACTAGAGTACTAAGCTTTTACATGTATATATATATATATGAAATGACGTTCCCATCGAATCAACTTATACTTTACTGGATAAAGATGTACGGCGAGAATTGATCATCTCTGAAAGTAATCATAAAGATCTTTTCTAAAGCGACTAATTTCATTCAAGCCTAATCATAAAGATCTTTTCTAAAGCGACTAATCATAAAGATCTTTTATGAAGCGACTAATATGCCCCATAACTCTTTTACACCAACCTCATCCAAGCCCAAGATCAAGGAGACGCATTCTTTGTAGCACTAATTTCATTGTCTTTTTTTTATGTGGATCTCTGTGGCTTCTTTGATGACTGTATAGAAATGAAGTATCTAGTTTTAATTTTAGTATCTAGTTTTATTTTTTTGTAATGACACTCTAAATATGAAATATATGATTTTAGTATACATCTTCCTCTATCATGGTTTCTACCTTTTGTAAGCTTTTCTTATCTTCTGATGGTCTTTAGAATTCTTAAATTGATCTGAAACTATTGTTTGTTTGTTGAGAACCCTAACAAGAGTCCAACGTTCTTGCACAAGTGTGATGTGCTTTATATTAGCAATATGTTATTAGGAATCTGTGTGATATGTTAATTTTTAGTTTAAATGTTGAGATTTGTTTCTTTAAATTTAAATCTTCTCTTTTAACTTGTAGATTTAATATTTGTATAGGCATTTTCCCTACTTTGGAATTTCTAGAGTTTTGTTGCCATGAATCTTTTTATTTTTTA
>CBVK0100692616.1:0-11096 GCA_900067695.1 Picea abies
TGCCCCAATTAAGGGGTAATGAGCCAATATTAGGGCTTAACAGAGGCCATCATATATGAAGTACTATACAATAACATAATATGCAGGTAACTTGAGGAAGTAAATAAGACACTAGCTATTCAAGCGATATGTGGGGAAAATATAATTGGTCAATTTGAGAGAATAATAATACAATTCCCCAATAGTACACATCAAATGAAGTCAAAATGTTAACCAATGTGTATATACCTTAAGATGGCATGCAAGTACACCTAGAAGGATAGTTAACCTATTGTTAGAATGAAAAGATGGAAATATAAGTATAGAGAGACAAGGATTTGATCCCTGTTTTAGTGGTATATATTTGACTTATTAAGCATTCTATGAAGTTACCCTATGGAGGAAAGGTAAATGACAAACTTGCAAATTTTCTAATGACGATAAGTTAAGGCAGTCCTTGTAACCATAACCAATATAAAAGGATGAGATGGACAAAAAAACATTAATAGATAGATACTTCACAAAGATGATGGATTGCAAGGTGAGTCAAGTGAAAGTTTTACAAATGACAGATGAGATTGTAGTTTGTAGTAAAACCAATATAAGAAATCAACAAGGAGTAATAGCCTATTTTACAACATGATGGAAGATTTTGGATTTGTCATAATCATGATGAAATGAATTAGCACTCTAGAGGTATCCCTTGAAAGAGTAACCCTTTAGCCAATTGTTGTTGAATCACTACAAAAGTATTCTCGAATTGGAAACATGATAAAAATCACTATAAGGTCTAAATAAGGATAATGCCTATCAAAAGCAACGATTGTCAATTAACCAATTTGAGTTAAATGATTGGGGTGTTTATGTAGGCCATTTTAAGGAATTTTAGAAGTTATGGTGACATTAGATTAAATAGGTAATAAACCCACAAGTATATTTAGGATGGGAACGAAGAAGACAAGTCATAAATTGTGAAAATTATGCAAGTGAAAAGCGGGAACACCCTAGCATAAAGGTACTATTCTCCTAACCAATTAAATATTGGTGATAATTGATCAAGGTGCTTAGTTTGAATAATGACAATATGGAATTGTTAGGATTATAGCAGTTAATTAAATCTCAGATGATTCTCTTAAGTTGAATACATAATGGTCAACATTGATGTGCTAGGGGAACTAAGGAAATGTAATAAATCCTAGGAAAATTTATGTAATGATAGTGAACAAGTGTCTTTCTCAAGTGGAAAGATCACTTAATGATATTGACTAGTGGATTGAGTAACTTGAATGATAATTAAAATACTCGACTCATATAATTTTAAGGGGTTAGGATAGGGAATTATGAACTAGAGAACTCACAATTGGTTAAGGATAACAAGTTGTAGTTAAGTAAAAAGGTTTAAAGGTTTTAATTTCTAAGTATAACAACTTCCTACTTGTCGATTTATTGATTTGAAATGGATCCAAACTGATGAATGGTTGTAAGTCTCAGTACCTACAAGTTAATTTGGAAATCAATGAAGGTTAGTAAACTCTATAAAAGACAAAGAAATATAAAGTGGAATATGGCAAAGGAGAAAAAAAAAAGAGAATAAATGAAAACGAAAAATAAAATATGAGAGAATAGGCTGAGGAATGGGAAATGTTAGGTCATCATGTTGGCCTTCCCATTACCCTAGTTCTCTCTATTTCTTCCCTTACTTTCACCCTCAATGGTATTTTTTGTTGTATAAGAGAGGAACACACATAGGGGAGCCATGAGTTGCATTGTACCAAGAGATTGTTGAAATGAGAACTAAGCCACCATTTGAAGTTGGTTTTCCCATTTGGGTTTCTAGGGTAAAATTGCTATGTCCATTATGTGATTGATTTTGTCTATAATATGGATTTACTCATGGTTTAGCGGATTTTTTTTCATTGTTATATGCATTAATTTAAGTTTTCATATTTACCTGCTTAACTTGCATGCACTTACTAATGTGAGCATTATTCATTAGCTTTTCTAATTAGTGGAATTAAATGTTCATAGCACCCATTGAGCTTATCTTTCCACACATATTGTACGATGTACATGAGTTCATATTTCTTTAGATGGATTTACTTGTGTTTTTAATGCTCCCTATTGTAGAAAATTTTCCCCTGTGGATAGGTGAAAACCCCCTTGGATCAAGACTCCTTTGATCCAAGATAGAAAGATGCAAATGGTTTTCTACTTCCCCCCTAGATCTACTCTATATGTTAATAATCAGAATGAGAATAGAAAAATAGACAACTTACCTCTTTTCCTTCGGTTGTCCTTGTTGCTCCATCCCTTTATCTCGATGTCTAAGCTCTTAGTGCAAGAGAAGTCCTTCAAGGAACAAAGAAATACCTCCTCCTTCTACGATATATTGTATAAAATAAATGCATAATGTTCAATATGTTGGACATTCTGGATACTGGAAGACAATTGCAACAGTGAGAAGTCAATACTATAGGCCAATAATGAAAAATGATGTTGTTTATTATATAGCTAGGTGTATGGAATGTCAAAGAGTAAATGATAAACATATACATCCAACAAGTTTTCTACAACCATTGTAAATTCTAGAGTGGAAATGGGAAGTGTTAACCATTGATTTTATCACTAAATTTCCCAAGTCAACAAGGAAATATGATTCCATAATGGTTGTGGTGGACAAATTAACAAAGGATGTTCACTTTGTTCTAGTTAAATTGAATCATAAGACAAAAAATATAGCATAAATATATATCAAAGATATTGTTATGCTACATGGAATACCTAATGCAGTTGTCTCATATAAAGATCCAAACTTTACTTCAAATTTTTGGAAGGAATTATTCAAGGTTTTTGCTAGAAATTTGAAATTTAGTCAACCTATCATACACAAATAAATGGGAAAACAAAGAGATCTAATCAAGTGATTGAATACATGTTAAGAATGTATGCAATGGATAAGCTATCCAAGTGGGAGGATTACCTACATTTAGTTGAATTTGCCTACAATAATTGATATCAAGATTCAACAAAGACGAGTCCATTTGAAGCTTTATATGGTAGAAAGTACAATACACTAGTTAGTTGGGACAACCCAGTAGAAATATTAGTACTTGGGCCAAATTTTCTCAGAGAAACAAGAGAAAATGGTCAAAATCAAGCAGAATTTTAAAGGCAACACATGATAGGAAAAATAACTATGAAGATAAAGGTAGAATACCAAGAAAATTTAAAGATGGGGAGCATGTATTTTTCAAAGTGAAACCAAAGAAAATTTATTTGAAGCCAAGAAGATACACTAAGCTAAAAACTAGATATTGTGGTCCATTTAAGATATTGGATAAGATACGACCTATTGCATGCATTCTTGCATTGATTGTTACCATAAAATTGTATAAAATGTTTCCTCTGTCATTATTGAAAAAGTATTTGCACAACCCTACCCATGTCATTGATTGAACTTTGATTTAGGTAGAACTTGAAGGATACTTCTAGATGTATCAAGTTTTTATACTGCACATGAAGGTCACTATGCTAAAGAACATAGTCATAAGGTAGGTAAAAGTCCAATGGACCCACTATAACCCTGAAGAAATGACATGTGAGTTGGATGATGAAATGTGGGAGGCATACTTACATTTGTTTGAAATTTTGATGTAAAATATATTGTATCTAATGATGATGTGCACCAAGGATGGTGAAAAATATAAAGGAAGGGGAATGTAATACCCCCAGTTTTGATCCCCATAACAATAATATATATACATGATGAAGGGATAAAAAAAAATTGCAATATGTAAAATGGTACATTGAATGATAATAAAAAATACACCACATGTTGTAGAAGGAGAATTGCAAAAGAATGGGGGGGATATGTGTAACATACCCATCCTTCAAGTTGAGTCTCGTTACTACTAAAACTGACCAAATATAACTCTGATACTAAATTTTAAATGCAGAAAAATACCCAACATGATATACCAACTCATGCAACTATCCATGATAATTAAAGGAATGAATGCAATTGATTCAAACATGCAAAACAACAATTAAACACATGCAACATCATTTAATCACATAAACACAAATTCAATTGTAGCATTTACCCATAGAAAGAAACAATAAATAAGCTAAAACTCAAAGTGAAATGCACAACTATTAAATTCAACATTCTATAGAAGTAAACATAATTAATATGAGCACTTATCTTATTAATAAATATGCAACACATTGCAGAGGATAGATATTCCACCCAACTGTAGACTTGTTTCTCCAGTTCTCAACATTAAGTCACCCCTAAGCCGGGGCTATGAATCCACAAGAGACGATGGTTCCTAAAGATGGCTATTGTACTCTCTTAGCAAGATAATTCCTACATCCATTCCAACCCACTATAGCTCTTTCCCATCAACTTGCACAACCCAAGGTTTGGGATCCCCTTCTCTGCCATGTAGTACCTCAGGCTATCCCACTTCCCTCCAAGATTCCAACACATGTTGGATAGGAAATATCTTTATTGGGGACTCTAGGAATCTACAAGTGCTATAAGAATTCTAAGAAAAACAATGTACTTTCTCCCTTGATAATTTCTTGAACACAATATTACTCACATGCATATAGCCTATCTCTCCATGAAATTACAACTCCAACAAGTTGTTATACATGCCCACTATGACTTCCTTCAAGCTTCAGTACTTAGAACTCTCTTGTTTCCCAAAAATCTACATGTAAAAACTGCTCTCCTTTCCCATACAAATTTCCTTTTCTCCCATGCATATTGACTCTCCCAATTCTGAAGGTCGATTGTACTTAGACCCATTCTCTCAATAAATTTGTGAGGTGATTTCACACACCAACCCTCTTACATGTATTCAATGATTGGGACTTAGAAACACTCAAACATAAATAGAAGGTTGATAATAAAATAATTTAGAAATATGGTTTGGGTTTAATAGGCATGTATAATCCCCCCTTGGAACCCCTTATTCCCTTGTGGAATCTTATCCCCCGTCTCTCAATTTGCGTCCCTCCACAGCCAATGATACATTTTATTTATTATTTCCAATATAAATCATTTAAATATAACATTTTTGGGCTCGTATCCATACATCATATTTACATTATACATCAATAAACTAGGGATTAAAATTGGTGATGTTACATTCTCCCCCCCCCTACAATTTTCATTGTCCTTAGTAAACATCAACATACAGTTTCACATATTTACATACATAAAATTTTACATCAAAAATACTTGATAATTTTTCAGTTGGATGACTCTTGAAACAATTCCAACCAACAAATCCCATTTCCCCTCAACCTACACAACCCAAGGAATGAGATCCGACATCGGTCGGACATGAAGTCTTAGAGTTGTGACTCTAGCAACTCCCACTGCCAACATGAAGTCTTCGTACTCTTATGTACAAATGCACATTCATCTTTCTTCAAAATTTGCAAACATTTGTGGGTACTCCTCCCACATGACCTCTTATGCTCCCACATGGTGTCTTCAAGACTGTAGTGGGTCCATTGGACCTTTACCAGGATGATGGATTCATTTGTGAGAACTTTGAAATTTTTGTCTAGGATGCGCATTGGCTCCACTTTAAAGTCCCCTTCATGTTCCACCTGGATCACAATACAATCAATCACATGGTTAGGATCGAGTACATACTTCTTTAATAAATACACATGAAACACATTATGAATGCTCATGGATGTAGGTAATGCAAGCATATATATGCAATTGGGCATGTCCTCTCTAGGACTTCAAACAACCCATAATAACTCGCTGCCAACTTTGGGAAACTTCCAAATATCAACGAGATCCTCTTGGATTTAACTTTTAGAAATGCATGCTCACCCACTTTGAATTCCATATTTGTTCTTCATTTGTCGGCATAACTCTTTTGTCTATCTTGTGCAATCTTTAAATTATGATTGATCTTTACCATCTGCTCTTCCATTTCCCTTAACAATTATGTCTAAATAATGGCTCTATCTGTTGGGTTATCCTATCTCATTAATGTGTTGCATATTATGCCATATAAGGCTTCAAATGGGATTATATTTAATGATTCCTAATACCCATTGTTGTAAGAAAATTCAACTAAATGAAGATAGTCCTCCTGTCCATTACATATATTATCAACATATCTTCAATTATCTAGTTAATCCTCTCTATCTACCTATATGACTTTGGGTGATATGTTGTACTGAGATTCAAATTAGTCCCAAATCCCTTAAACAATCCCTTTCAAAATTAGAAGTGAAATTGGGGTCTATGCTTGACACTATTGCCCTAGGCGCACCATGTATCTTGGTGATTTCCTTTATATAAATCTTTGCAATATTAGCTTCCTTGTGAGTTATTTTCACTAGAATGAAATGTGCAACCTTTGTAATATTATCCACCTTTACTATGATGGAATCATGCTACCTTGTTGTCCTAGGAAGCTTGGTAAAAAAATCTATAATAACCACTTTCCATTTCCATTTAGGAATGGGAAATGGTTGTAGCAACCTTGCTGGATGTATGTGTTTATCCTTTACCTTTTGACATTCAATGCATCTAGCTTAAATAATATGTGACATATCTCTTCATACCAGGCCAGAAATATTAGTCTCTTAAAGATGCAATAGTTTTCTAGTACCCTAGGTGTCCACCGGATGCACATTGTGCATCTCTTTTAGAACTAAATTTCTCAATTCCTGAGAATTGGGAACACAAATTATGTTCTTGTACAAGAGGATTACATCCTCTTCCAACTTGTAATCTTTATATTTCTACTGTGCATTTTTCTATTGTAATATTTCTTTAATGTGTCCATAATGTGGGTTTGTTGTTACACCATCTAGGATTCTTTCTTTTAAATATGTCATGCACATACTAATGGTTGTAGCATGCATTTGATGAACCCTTTTGTTGAGTTCATTTGCTACTTTATTCTATTTTCCCTTGATGTGCTTGATGTCAAAGTCATATTCACTAAGAAATTCCAGCCATCTATTTTTTCTAACATTTATTGTTGGCTTCTCAAACAAGTATTTCAAACCACTATGATTTGTCCTCAACTCAAATTTTATGCTCGTGAGATAATGTCTCCACATTTTTAAGGCATGAACAATGGCTACCAACTCTAATTCGTGTGTAGAATAATTTATTTCATGCTCCTTTAAATTTCTTGACTCATAACAAATTGCATGCCCATTTTGGGTAAGGACTCTACCAAGCCCTTTCTTTCATGCGTCCGTGAATGCAACAAAATCCTCATTTGGATCTACAATATTTAAAATAGGTGCACTAGTTAATAAATCCTTCAAGCGCTGGAAAATTTCTTCACAGTTGGTATTCCATTCAAATTCCATTCCTTTATTTTGCAAGGATGTTATCGGCTGTGTAATCTTGAAGAAACCCACAATGAATCCCATGTAGTAACCAACTAAACCCATTAATGATCTAACCTATGAAATATTCATTGGCGTTGGCCAACTTTTGATTGCTTTGATGTTTTCTAGGATCCACTACAATGACATCTTCTAAAACAATGTGGCCCAAATAATGAATTTGTTTTTTGATAAAAAGTGCACTTGCTCAACTTGGCATATAATTGGTGTTCTCTCAACACATATAGCACCATTCTCAAATGTTCTTCATGTTCTTCCTATGTCTTGGAATAGATAATAATATCATCCAAGAAAAAAATAACAAATTTGTCCAGGTAATCTCTGAACACTTCATTCATTAGACATGTAAAGGTAGCAAGCGCATTTGTCAACCCAAATGGCACCACCACAAACTCATAATGGCCATACCTTGTATAAAATATTTTCTTGCTAGTATTTTCTTTTCTTTTTGTTACTTAATGATAACTGGAACTCAAGTTAATATTGGAAAATATCCTTGCCCCCTTCAACTAATAAAAAATATCATCGATCCTCGGTAAATGATACTTATTCTTTATAGTAACCTTGTTTAGCTATCTGAAATAAATTCATAACCTCATAGTTATGTCATTTTTCTTCACAAAAATAATTGGGCCACCCCAAGGAGAAACACTTGGGAATATGTACCCCTTCTTCAATAACTCTTTTAGTTGCATCTGCAATTCTTTTACTTCAGGTGTGATCATTATGTAGGGAGTTTTGGACACCGGGGAAGCTCCTCACATTAATTCAATAGAGAAATGGATGTCTCTCTTTTCAATTGCAATGATGAAACCTATTTTATAGATATGGGCCTTGGAATACCTTGAACTATCCTTGAATTCCCTTCTTCATCAAGACATGTGAAAACCTTATTGTAACAATCTAAGACAACATGATGCTTGTCTAGCTAATCCATACCAAACAAGCAGTAATAGGACCCAAGTGGTACAATGTTCAAATATGCCTTAGGACCGACTCCATTCATGTCCATTGGGAAATACTTGACCAACTCATTTATTTCCTCTTGGTTCCAATAGCTAGCTAAACTAACCAAGACTTTTCATGCTTACATTTATTCAATTTAATTCTTTCAACTGTATTTGGATCTATATAGCTACGACTATCTCTAGAATCAATAAAACTATCTATGGGATAATTATTAATCTTCCCTTCTACCTCAATCATGTGGGATTGATGGTCTGGTTGTCTGTTTTCCAAGATTGCATAAAATCCTTGGCATGCTCATGTCTACATCTTCCATTGTATCCTCCTTATTGATTTTATGCACAATCTTTATCCTATCTCCCCGATGAGGACGATATTTATACATGTGGTCCTCTTTGCATCCCCAACACATTATGGGATGTTGTCTTGGCCTCTTCCCCAAGGAATATCTTATTTTAGATCCACCTTGTGTTGGATTCCCGTGTTGACATGCTTGATAGTTATTCCTAATGAAAGGCAACTTAAATCATTTCTTCCTCTAATCCATCTTTCCTTTCTTCTTATGATTATAGGCCTTTTCGAAGGATGACCTTCCCTTGTTCTTCCCATACAAATACGTATCCTTCCTCATGGATTTTTCCAAATTATTGGGCTCATCAAATTGAATTTTATCCTTGGATAAGGATAGCAGTCCACTCAAGAACCTATGAATTTTGACTTTCCCATCCATGATGAAGTCCATGTACCTCAGAAGCTCTAGGAATTTCCTATCATACTCTTTCATGGTCATGTTCCCTAGCTTGAGCTCTAAGAATTCTTGCATCTTCTTGTCATAGTAATTTTATGACAAGCACTGCTACTGGAAATATTTCTTAAACTACATTTAAGAAATTCTCTTCTCATCAATAAGCTTGACTTTCTTTAGTTGATCCCACCATATGGAATCCTTCCCTTGAAGATGATATATGGTGATTGTTGCTTCCAGGTTTGATGTGTAGTCATGTAGTTGGAAATATTTCCTCATGCCCAAAAACCAAACTTCAACATCTTCACCGTTCCTATGCTCTCCATCAAATGGTGGTGGCTTAAGTTTCTTGATCTCTCCTTGCAAGATATATGACCCATACCTCCTCCTCTAATGTTTGAAAGGGGACACACTTAGGTTTTTCTCTATTTTAAATGTGCATGAGATCTTCTGGTCAAGTGTCTTAGTTAATTATGATGTTTACTAGCACTCCTAGAGTGCCTAGATCGCTTGTGATCAACCCTTCTATCATGATATCTAGATGCTTCTACTTGTCTTGCACTAGCTTCTTGTTTGGTGTTGGAATATTTATTGATTTGTGTTTGTAACATACTCAGAATCTATTAATACATCTTGAGTGGGCCTAATGGTTAAGAATATGTGTTTCCTCCTAAGAGGTCACAAGTTCAAATCTAGAGGAGGGTAGGGTATGTATACCTCTGTAGAGTTTAGCAGTCAAATTAGTGAGTGGAGGGGGTCCCTTGTCCCACAAATAAGGGGGTATCATACACTAATTTGGTGTATGTCTTGGTCGTGACTTTAAAATTAGATTATTATAAGCCTTGAAAGAGATGGCTCTTAAATGTTTTGTACAACAACTGTATGCAGACCTAGTAAATGCCATAAGTTTTTTTGGACAATAACATGTATATTCCTCATGAATATAAAATATTATTTTCTAAGGAAAAATAAATATTTAGACTCTATAGAAGTTGAGTGTTAATTTGATTATGCTCCTTTTGAACTCTTATCAACCTCTCATTGGCTTCTTTGTAGCTCTAAAGTTCTTTCTGCAAACTTCTCATAGTCCCAATCGACTCTGTAGGCTCTACTATGCCTCTATGCCCATTGGACTCGATTTCTTCATTTCCCAAACTGATATGCAATCCTCTTATCTCATCCTCATGGTTGTAAGATCCTTGGGATTTCTCCATATCTCTAGTCCTCGTACATGAATCAATTATGTTTTTCTTATACCTCTATTTCTACAAAAATGTGCATGCAATTATTATTGTTAGAATTATGCATATGGTAAAATATTTCATTAATTAAGTTACAGGTCATTCTTAATATGAATTTATGAGGAGTATGGATGCATTGAAACCCAATTATAATTATTTAAATATACTCTCCTCTGAGTTATCTTTCCAATGACTATACTCATTCCTCATTTTGATTTTTGAGCTAAAAGTTACAACCTTATGAAGTTTGTTATTTCCACTCAATTGTGCTTTGTTCTTACTAGTGCAATTCCGTTGAAAGGCCATCTTCTATCCTTTGTAACAAAAAATCAGTCATGGATCATAATTGTTTTTTATATCAAGTGCAGATAGGATTTATGGTTGTGAACACACAACAATTTTCATATTCGAAATTTGACACTCCAGAAAATTTATGAATAAATATGGAATTGACGACTTTGCACTTTTACATTTTTTTCCATACTTGTAATTTTTAGCCAAAACAGGTTATCTCTCAAATAGAGGAAATTTGGGAAAATCTCCCTCAAGAAAAAGTTGTTTGGATTTTCGAGGAGGTAAAATGTAGACTAAATAAATTTTTCCAGATTTGTGATCTAGGGTCCCTATGCCTCCTCCAAAGATTTCAAAAATCCCCCAAAAATGTCTAGGAATGGTGGTTTTTGACTTGTTTTTGAACCTCCATTCCAAACCCTTTTAATTTCGCCAAAAACTCAACTGAGTATCTTCATGCCTACATT
>CBVK0100692617.1:0-11096 GCA_900067695.1 Picea abies
TATCACACACGGGTTCTAAACTTGCACTTTTATTTGCACAATCCAACAAAAGGAGCCTTACCCAGTCACTTTGTGCTCTGACTTGTAAGGCAATGCAAAAAGGATTTTTAGCACATTTCTTTTCCAAATTGATCCGAACATCAACCAGCACCAATAATGTGCTAGTAGGATAAGTCAGCTAAGCTGTATAGCAATGAGGAAGATGAAGAGGATAGGAGATCAAGCAATTCTGTATAAATGTTTTATCGATTGTATATTTTTTATTGGCCATATTAACAACTTATTTGTGTTTTCTTTCTAGTCACAGTTTCTATTTTCCTGTCCCACTGCACTTATAAAGTGTCTGGAGAGTGGTCTTGTCCAGATATTTGGCAGAGAGGGAAGAAGAGGTATTAAGCAATCCTATGTTATATTTTATGCTGGTATTTTCCAAAAGCCAGTCCTGACTCCATTTTTCCCTTCTCCGATAACAGTTTACAAATTTTTGTTCTGATCTCCAATTTTTGTTCTCCTATTATATACATCTTAGCAGTGAAGCATCCCACCACGGGCAGAGTTTCAATTGATAAATGTAAGAACACTTGAGGAGATAAATCAATAATTTATTTAAATAAAAAAAAACAAATCTTAGTCAAAAGCCCAATTATATGGAAGCTCTAACCTAGGTCACTAACCCACAAAGCCTCGGTTGTTGCTCCATATTTTTAAATCTAGTGTTGCAACCTAGACAGATGCAATTGCAACTGTGTTTGACATTTGACAGGCCATCGACTAATCGGCACATTTCCTTTACAATAGTCAAGAATTTTCAGCATTTGCGGATGACTGGCATCATCTCTAATCTATATCACATTTCCAGGGCATCCGTTCTGCCTTTCTCCAGTACACTTCCAAACCCTCTTGATAGGAAGTAGACAAAAGTGACTTCACATGCCAGGCACATCAATTTCCCATCATCAAGACTAGAACGGGACGCTTCAGACAACACTTTACGATTCGGCATTTGTTTAAAGGGAATTACATTAAAATACAAGCCTTCAATAAAATATTGACAACACAGTCTGTGCAACAGCCTCAGCAACGACACTTTACTGGAAGAAATCCATTCACAGACCAAGTACAACCAACCCATAGTAGGGTTCCAAAATACATTGCCCTTCAAATATTAAAATTCGGCGTATGATGAAAAAGGACACAATTCTGCCAGCCAAAAAAAATAATTCATAGACTGGTTGGTTACTTCGATATTTTCAATAAAGGCATTATTATTCATATTCCCAGTGACCCTAGGCAGGCATGGCTATCAACTGTCATATATATACAAAAACACACATACACACACACTCGGGCAAGTGCAAATCCAACTGCTATCATCAAATAGGGGAAATCAAACCTATATAATCCCAAAACGACAAAAAGTAAGTTGCAGTCATTCAAGATGAGAATCTTCACATCATAACTGCCCTCTTCTAAATCTTTCGAGTTTTAAAACACCAGGCATTGAAGTTTTTTGAAACACATCAGTCAGAAAAATGTACAGACCTGAGAAGCAAACATAACAGGAGATCTGGAGCGACCAGGGCTGTCGGGAGGCGAATGCCCCATTGACTCGGAGGATCCGCCATGGCTGAGACGACCTGCCTCCCCCGGCTGACCATGTCTAGCAGCCGAATGGGTATCTGGATATGATCTCCCAGCTTCCTCCTCAGCTAGTTTACCCCCGCCTTCTCTAACATTTGCATTACCCATGCCCTGAAAAGACTGCAAATGACCAAGGTTTTGCGCCTCAACCTTCCTGCTTCCCAATCTTGAAAAGAACCCTAGCCTCAGATCTCTGATTCAATGATGCCCGCATAAAATAAGAAGATGCGATAGCACCCAAATGATTTATATACACAATTATATAGTCATGTTGAATTCATGTTGAATACCCAGACTGGTATTTCAGCCTTAGGGTTCATCCAAAACACAGTAAGGTAGAATATACATCTAACAAACAATACACAGGGAGAGTGCTTGACAGGTTCTTAAAGAGGTTCATTGGCAAATTCTCATGTCAACTTTCTCCTTTTAAATTAGACTTGACAAAACTCCCCCACATTATCCAAATGTACACGGGAAGAAGAAGAATAAGCATCCGGACATCAAAATTGCATCTTGATTCTTTTTTGAAGTTTCGTGTGTATAAATCATTCATACAGATATGGATAGCTGACGCAAGCCCCCAATTATCCAATTTTTTCACGAAAAGCAAAGCAAGGGGCCACTGAAGAGATGAGATGAGGTTGACGAGTCAGCATTGATTCTAAAAAATAAAAATAAGACGAAAACGCTTTCGTCCGTGGGGTCATGTTTTCAAATCCAGTCGAACTTAATTCTATGAGGGTTTTTTAATAGTTTGAATATGTTTGTTTGTTTATACTGTTGTTATTTGTGTAATTTAAATATGTTTTGTTTTTTATAAGTTTCAATGCAAATATGAATTAATGGATTTTTATTAATATTTTAATATTTAAAAAATAATAATAATAATAATTACATCTATAATTTTGGAACAGTGTTTATAATTTTAAATTTTTGTTTTTTATTATACATTATTTTACGTTGGTTTAGGAGTCATATTGTGAATCTTATGTCGAGGAGATGTTTACATAGATAGTCACCCTCTTATGTTGATTGTTTATGGAAATGCTTGCTTGCCATTATTCACCTTCTTTATGAGACGTCTTGGAATAATAAAAATTGAACACATCATGTTTAGCATCTCGAAATAGTTTATATGATTTTAAAATATCCTCCTCTTTTTCCCATGTGCTCCCAATCCCTGGTCTCACCTTCCTTTTTGACATTGTTGCCCCCAAATCGTGAGTTCCTAGACCTCGCCTTCTCTTTCCCATCCCGACCTTCTCCTCATACTGATCGTTCAACCTTTTTCCATCCCCATTCCATCTACTCCCATACACACTAAACTACCTAGAAATGGAAAAAACATAATCAAATTTCAAGAACTATAGAGGCAATGTGGGTGAAGGCAACAACAATGCAAAATATATTTCATTAGACAACTCGCCACCAATTTTTTTTAGTATGGACAGCTCGCATCCATGATTCTCTTGATGTAGATGGAACAAATATAATTGACTAATATTAAGCTATAGGAAGAGGTCCAACATCTCACAAACAAGGTTTCGAAATTATAGTCTGAGAACCTCATTCTCAAACAATTGGTAACTAAAAACAAAGAGCAAGAAAGTCGTGCCCCCTCTAGGGGATTCCTTGCACATCAAATTATTGAAACTCAAAACCTAGCAAGAGGAGATTAGATCTCGATGAGGATTATTTCAACAAGAAACTGAGACTTGGCAAAAGCCCATTACTTTGTGGGTACAAGTTATTTGGAGAAGGGACAAAACTCCTCTTCTAGTTAAGGTTGAGGAGGTCGTTCAAGCCAAGCTTATAGAGGAGCACATTAGGAATGCTCGTGAGCTAAACCTTAAGGTGCAAGGAGGCTCTCCCCTGTCTTCGACATCTTCAAATCCCATGCAAGTTGGAGCTTCAATTCTTTGGGGCACGTTAGACCTACCCAACATTTGCCTCGAGAGTGCCTAGTTTGGTTCTAGGTCCACTTGATTTCTTTGATTCTAGACTTTGAGAGACCAAATGTGGCCCCTCCAACCAAGTGGATGCAGATCTCCCTTCCCAGCAATTTTTTCTTGGATGCAGATCTCACAAGATCCTAGGTCATGGAGCTTAAGCAATCCAAGGAACATGTAGTAGAGACACAGAAGGTCAGCAAATGGGATATCATCATGGATCTCAGGGTGGTTATTTAGGATTCCCCTACCCCTAGGTGGACTCATCCTAAGCCCTCCAAATGATGGGTCCACTAGAGAGGGTGATAAGGCTCAATGATTTCAATGGGGTGTTGGAATGGTAATGGAGCTTTTTGGTCATCTCTAGGCATGATTGATGACACACCCATATCATCAAACATCCTCTTTGTGATTGAGACCCATGAGAGTCCCACTGGGATTCTACTAGGCATCCATGGTTACCATTGGTTTCCAACTTGTAAATAGGAAACCTATAGTGCATGAGGTGTTAGAGGTTCAAATGATGTGGCTTGTCTAACTCTTGACTCTCTCTATGGTAAAATTTGTATGGTAATTGCTAATGAGTATGCCAGGTTCATGTGGATTTGGATTACCAACACAACTCCTCTTCTAAGAAACATTTACACTACAATATGTTGCTTCCCTCCAACCTCCACTTTGTCATCCATGGTGACTCGAATGGAGATCCTTACTAGGACCTATATGCCAACATTGTTGAATATTTTGCTCTCGGTGGTGTTGCCCTTTTGGGTGATTACAATGCTCAAGGTGTAGATCAATAGAATCCATTATGTGATAGGTATGAGGGAAGACTATGTATCTAGGAGATAGATCTAGACTCATTAGGGCTTCACCAAATATTTGATTATGCTTTAGGACCTCTTATAGTTGTGGTAGGCACCTTCTATGCCTTAGCAAATCCCAAGAGTTATTGATAATGAATGCCCTTCCCTACTTCCTCATCTCTAACCACTTCATTTCCTTCCCTCGTGGTGAGGATGCTAGTGTAGTGGATTATGTCCTAACTAGCTAGGGTCTTCTCCCATTTACATGTTAGTTTTCAATAATCCTAATCCTCCTAGTTGACCATGCCTTCATCTCCTTTTCCCTCACTATCGACCCTCCCTACCCCACCCCCTCCAAGACCACCTTGAACCATTACCCTTTTCGACAAGGGGGACCCAAAAACCTTTTCTTCCCACCTTTGTTGGTTTCTTTATCTCCTCTTCCAATTCTCGTCCATCTAGTTGGCCTCCTCCAAATATGCTTGCCTCTTCTCGACTATTTGGAAAGTGATCTTAGTGCTTACCCTCATTTCTCTCAATCACCTCCCCCCTCCCAAAAAACTGGATCTCGTCATATGAATTGTCAGTACAATGATGAGTGCAATGCCCCACACATCCATCTTCCTTATGCCTTCACATGTGATCCCTCCTCCTGCCCCTATCTCTGGAAATCCTATCATTTCCTTGACTATTGATCCCTCCTCCTACCCTTGTCTCCAAAAATCCTATTGTTGCCTTTTACCACCACGAAAAATCCTCTTCACCTTCCAAAGGAGATGAGCACTATGTGTATCCACTCCCACAAATCCTTCCAACACACCCTTTTTCCCTGCCACTCCTCTCCCCCTCTAGAACTTAACCCCAAGTTCCAATTCCATGTTCTCTTATGCAACTTCCCTTCATGATGTCCCTAGGAAACCTTTGTTTTGGGTCACTTCTCCCTCCCTTTCCCCCTCCCCCCCACTCTTGCCACATATTTTAGTATACCAATACATGGGCTATAGTTAGAGTGATGAATACTAATAGAGTAGCATATGAGGAGGGTTTTTAGGTTGACCTCTTCAAACATGGTATTCGCTCTCTTGATGATTTCATTGCTAATTTATTTAATCATGTTAACTACGTAGAATTTCCCCAAGCACAGTCTCATCACACTATTCATTCAATCCACAATTTGTGTTCCAATGCTAATATGAGTAATCACAAGAAGATGGTTGTTGGCCACGTGTTCTCCAAGCTCCAGACTATGCTCCGTCTGCATTTATCTTGGGAGATTGAGAGGAGACACGTTCAAGCCAAAGGATAGACAAGGTTCTGACCAATGCACCAAACCATTCATCCCATACTTGCACTATGAGCCATTATCGAGGAGGTGAGGCATTTCTATTCAAAAGTATACCATTGCTTTGTCAACTTTTAGAAGTTTTTAACTCGATCTAGCGAGAGGATTTGTTACAAAAACTTAGAGATATTAGCATTTCAAAGACCGTTATCACTATTATCATGTGTCTCTACGAGTTCATCCTTGGTCGTATTTGCACATCGCAAGGGGTGTCATATTTTATCTAGAGTATTGTTGGGGGGGGTCAAGCAGTGGTGCCTCCTCTCCCTTACCTTATTCGGGATCTACATTGATTAGCTAGAGTCCTTCCTCCATGAGCATATCTATGATGGCAATGGGTGCCTTCTTCACCATGCCTTGATTTCCATTCTTCTCTTTGTTGATGATGTTATCATCTTGGCACGTTCTTCGAAGGGTTTATAAAGATATTTGGATGGCTTGTCGCACTTTTATGATCTTTGTCAATTGACAATCAACCTTCATTTAACCAAGGTTGTGATCTTCAATGGGTTGAAGAATGTCCTCATGGACTATCACTTCTTTTTCAATAAAATAAATCGATATTACCACAACATACACTTGCTTGGGGGTTTAATATTTCGCAGGGCCTCGTTTTGGGTTGAGGCAGGGTCTCCAACTCTGGTTCAATAAGCGATATGGTTCCCTAGCTCTACTCACAAGATAATGCTTCTAAAATTGTTCATAGGACATATAGTCTAGGTTGGTCCTCATAGACACCATTATCTAGTCCATAACACTATATGGTTTATTGTTTTGGGGGGATAGTCAATTGAAGCTTAACTAGGTAAAGTGGGAGAGAGTTTAGGCCATGCTCCTTTGGCATATGATCATATTTATGTAGACAATCCCTCAACCCATTCTTTAGGCAAAGTTTGGGGCTCGCCTAGGTTTCCATCTAAAAATTGTGTTCAACCTAGTCTCACTTCTACATCGTGCTCACAATTTTGTCGACTTGGACATTGGTTAGTACGACTACCCCTACCTTGCTTATTTCTTTAGAGATCATTTCTTTCACTAACCCCCTTCGGGGTGCCTGGTATTGGTTTTTGGGGGTATCCTGCCTAAACTGTGTTCCCTCATTCATATACTCTTTAGATTCTTTAGATTCACTTGGGCATCTCTTTCCTACTTTCTTATTGGGAAAGATTTGAATAGGATCACCAAAAATAACATCTATAGGTGGTGCATCAAGCCACTTGGATCAACCCATTGAGTAGTCTAGGTCCCAAGATGGAGTTTTATGCAGGGCACTTCATGGAGGTGAGGGATGATCTTATTATTGGATCTTCACTCACTCGTCATCATTGGGTGCATGCTCTCTAGTTTCCCATGGGATAGTTCAGGGTGGGCTCACACTAACTTTGGGTGGAGAAAAAACATTGGTGCTAGAGATTGGATAGGATATGTCAGTTATGCCACCTTTAGGAGATCAATAAAGAGGATAATTTATTATTCGGTTGCCCCATTTATTACGAGATTCAGGGGCGGTTCTACTATCTTCTCATGTAGTCTCAAAATTCACTCTCCAATTTCTTTGGATACCCAGACCAAAGATGCTTGGGATTGTTCACAAGGGAGTTCCTCGACCTCATATCCTAATCTCTTTGGCCACCCCCTAGGTGAGACACTACCGGAACAATCACATATTTCTTTTTGGTGCTTCCATCTAACAATAGCACCAAGAGGAAAGCTTATAGTAGTATTGGTTCCAAGTCCATATTTGTGATACCTTGAGGGTCTGCATGCCCTTCACCAAGGAGTCATCTACTAGTTCATTGAGACCCGTATGGTGGTATCCTCTTATATTTTGAGATAGTTCACACCACACAAGAAGGTAGACAAGTTCCTCCACATCTCAACAGTGGGTTGCCTATTCCACCCAACAAGACATAATACATACCAATTCTTCCTCCATTCATTGATCAATTTGAAGCTTCATCACTGTGGTCTTGAATGTTCGGAGAGATACCCACTCCAACGGACCTTGATACTCCATTTTCTTGTACCCTCATACATGACATTATTCTAAAGGTTTTCGGTGCTCAATGGTTTTTGCACACTTATATTTCTATTTTAGACATACTTTCCTTGTAGTTTTGTTCTTGTTCTTAAATCATAGATCTCAAAAGGCATATATGTTTTTTTCTTTCTTCCCTTTACTTTATATAGGGGTAGCTTATGTGCTCCCCCATTGCATCTACATGTTGTACTAGCAATGTCATTGACTTGCTTTCGTGGTTATTTGTTAGAATATCTTATCTTATCTTATGATGTGTGTCATCTCACATCAATTTTGAGGTCTAATCCATGACAACATATAAGTCTTAGCATACCATGATCCTTTTGTTAATGGTGGTGTGGTGTGCTTTCTTGGTCTCCTCCTCATTTGTGGGATGTGTTGTATAGGCGCATGTGTTCAAAAAATAGGGTATATCCAAACAAGTAGAACACCTTAATATAAACACACACACACATACCAAAGATCAATACCAAACATCTCTCATCAATCATTGAGAAATGACCCTCCATGCTCTTTGAATAGAGATCATGGACCAATCAAATGTTAAGTTATATATTGAGTGTCATTAATATCGAGGAGATGTTTGAACCGTTGAACACTTAACCTAATATTACATTAGACCAAGTTGACCTTAATTGACTTATGGTATTTGAATATCCTAACATTCCCCCTTAAGAACAACTCGAAATAGGCTCAAAGGATTTACAAAGTGAAAAAAGGAGAAGGAGCGAGGCATTAAAGCCTATCCTCACTTAATGACAACTTCTTGAACACCTAACGCAGACCAAAGCTTTAAGAACTTCTCTTTTGTGAGGAACTTCACGAAGATATCAACAACTTGATCATTTGTACGATAATAGAGCACTTCAAGGGTGCATTGCCGAAGAAACTTATTAATGAAATGCATTTGCAACTCAATTTGTTTGTTGCATTGATGTTGAACGAGCTCCTTGGTGAGTTGAATTGCACTCTCATTATTGCTAGAGTGTGACCAACTACTATTACTGGAATCCAAACTCTCAAAGGATCTGTCATAGCCAGAGAGCTTCTTAACTTGCATGGATTGTTTCTCGATACTCTGCTTCTGCAAAAGAAAGAGAATGGGCATTTTGTTTCTTGCAATCCCAAGTGGGTCCAAAAACAAGATTGAAAATGTATCCTATAATGGATTGCCAATCATTAGGGACACCAACCTAATCAAAATTTGTAAAAACAACCACTATAGATTCCATTGAGAATATACCAAATGGATTTTTTCCTTGGATGTATTGAAGTAACATATTTGTTTCTTTTTAATGACTTTCAATGGGTTCTTTCATGTATTGGACAACAAGACCGACAACAAAGGAGAAGATAGGGCAAGTAAGAGGTAAATACAAAAGGTTTCCAAGTAACTAATGGTACAAAGTTACATCCACTTTGGGTGAGGCATAGATGACAAAAAGTTTAACTCTAAACTATAAGGGATATGGGGATGGTTTACAATCATCCACGTGAAACCAACGAAGAAGCCCACAAACATACTTACATTGGGAAAGAGAAATACCTTCTCTAGATTGCAAAACTCAGAGGTTAAGAAAACAATGCAAGTGTCTCAATTCTATCATTTCAAAGTTCTTCTCAAGTCTAGAAGTTTTGGGTCATTGTCAATGAGGACAAGGTCACTAATACAAAGTACAAGTATGAGAAGACGATCACTTAATCACTTGGTACATAAAATTGAGGTCAAAGTGGCATCTAGAAAAGTTGGAGGCAAGAAGGAATCAATCCATTTTTTATACCAAGCCCAAGAGCTTGTTTAAGGCCATAAAGGGATTTATTGAGGTGGTAGATGAGGTTGTAGTCACTTTGAACAAATCTAGGAGGTTTTTCCATATAAATTTCTTTTAGCATATCCCCATGCAAGAAGGCATTTGAAATCCATTTAATGGACCTCCCATCAATATGAAGTTGCAAGGGCAAGAACAAGGCAAATGGAATTCATTTTCCTAACAAGGGCAAAGGTTTTCATTGTAGTCAATACCTTATAACCGTGAAAACCCTTTAGCAATTAATCGAACCTTGTGTTGATCAACACTCCCATCTATGGTATACTTAGTAATATAGAGCCATTTGTGTTAGACACATTTTATTTATTTGATAGAGGGACTAAATCCCAACTACCATTTGACATCAAGGAATGAAATTCTTCACTCATGGTTGCATCCCATGCTAGATGGGTAGAAGATTCTTTAAATGTTTATGGATATGGAGTCTTTGGAACTCGAGCCAAAAGAGAAGAGGCTCGTTGTAATTGTGAATGTGTGCAAAACTAATCAAAACAATCACCGACTAGATCACCCATGGCTTCCCTTGTTGTGCAAACCCACAGAGGAAGTTGTGGAGCTAGTGCATGTTCAAGTTCAATAGACTCATTTAGAGGATGAGGTTGAGTAGGTAAAGCATTTTTTTCATCCTCACTTTCATTATTCGAAGAATAATAATGATTCAAAATAGGAGCACAAGTATTATAATAAGAAAAAATCAGTATAACAGGAGTAAAAGGAGATGGCACATCTGTCGATGATGGCTCGCAAGCTGAAGATGACACAAATTCTGAGTCAGGCACACAGGCTAAGAGAGCTTCATCAAACTTAAAATCTCTTCTAACAATAACTTCTATTATATTAGGTATAAGAAGTAGATAACCTTTTACATCCTTTGAGTAACTAATAAAAATGCACTTCTCACTTTTAGGTTGTAAGGCTTTCCTTTTCTCATTAAGAATGTGTGCCCATGCTTCACTGCTTAACACGTGAAAGTGACTTACATATAGTTTTATGTTACTCCAAGCTTCTTTAGGCATTATATTTTTTAAACCCTCAGTGGGAGGGCAATTAACAATATGCGTGGGATAATAAATAGTGAATGATAAATAATTGGACACATCATACTACAAACATCATTATAAACAAAATTGTAGAAGTTTTGGCACTCATATTTTGTTGATGTTTGTAGCATCAGACAGGTACTTCCACGTTGGCTTGTGTATAGCACGTGGAAGTCGTCCTTGTAACTGTTGAGATCTGGGTACCTTGGAGAGTGGTCCCATTGAGCTATTGAGTGTCTAACTCAAAGGGGGAAATATTTGACCCTCACCACTTTACTTTATGTTATAAAGTCAAAGTGAATTTATTAGCACTTAAGTCGCAAAGTGACTTTATTAACATAAAGTGACTTAGGAAACTTAAGTCAAGGGGAGATTTAATCTCAAACCTTGATCTCGGTTGGCCTAGATCTAATCTTGGCCATTGGTTTCCTAGGTTAGCCTAAGG
>CBVK0100692618.1:0-11096 GCA_900067695.1 Picea abies
GTTTGGTGATGATACAGTTTCACACTTATTGCGTTGACAGGTATCAGATTCAACCACAAAGGTGTGGATATTATGTTTCATGCCGTACCAAAAAAAAAAAACGTTTGACCCGTTCATAGGTTTTGGTAAACCTTGAATTCCCAGTTGCAGGTGAAGCATGAAACTCACAGAGCATCGTGGATTTAAGGTTCAACTGTTTTCTTAAATACAAAATACCTTTATAGCAAAGCTCTTCATTCTGCCAAAAGTACCCTGGAAAAGATTGAGGATCTTGTTGCAACTTTTGGATTAGGAAGGAAAGTTTGTGGTCTTGCAACCATTCCTGGAGAATGGCTTGAAGCCAGTATGCTACAATGAATGAGAGGGAAAATAATGACCCTTCTTCTTCGTATTTACTAGAAATAGCATCAAGAACCACATTTTATGTTCCCTTCTTTTAGATGATCTCATAATCATATCCAAATAGCTTGGTTACCCATTTTTGTTGCTCTGGGGATGAAATTATTTGTTCCATAAAATACTTGAGGCTATGATGATCAATTTTAATTTGAAAGCATTGTCCCAATAGATAAGGATGTTATAGATCCATTACATGTAGACTAGCCAACATTTCATTTTCATAGGTTGATTCGAATGTTTGTCACTTTGATAGTTGTTTGCTAGTGAAATCCAAATGTCGACCATCTTGCATGAGGACTGCCCCAATTCCTTTCCCCGACGCATCACATTCCAAGACAAAAGACTTGGTGAAGTCTAGTAGTTCTAGGATAAGAGTTTTGCACATAGCTTCTTTCAAGGTTTGGAAGAATTGATCAGCTATGTGAGTCCAACTGAAAGAATTCTTTTTAAGGAGAGCAGTGAGAGGCGTTGCAATTTTTCCATAATTCTAAACAAACTTGTGATAATATCCCATTAAACCTAGGAAAACACACAAGATTTTAAGATTTTTAGGGTGATTCCAATCCTTCATAGCTTCAATTTTCTTAGGATCCACCCATACACCATCCTTGCCGACAATATGGACCAGGTACTCAACTTCAAAGGATCCAAAAGCACATTTAGACTATTTGAGAAAAAGTTGGTGCTGAGATAGTAAATGGAGAACTTGATCCACATGGTCAATATGGGCTTGCCAAGTTTTACTATAGATGATAATATAATAAAATAAAACTAAGACAAATTGATGGAGGAAGGGATGAAAGACATGATTGATCCAAATTATTTTCGGCACAAACTGAGAGCGGAGATATAATTAAGAAATGTACAAAGATGTATCAGTAATATAACAAATATATACCATATATATAACCATAAACACAGAGATACAGTAATACACAATTTCTATTAACGAGCGAAATGTACAAATCTGTAGAAATACAGTGTGAAAGACTCACTAGAATGGTGGAATCTTATATCTGAGAAGAGATGTGATAGATACTCACATTCGCAAGAATATGATTGTTACAATGAGGCTCCAAAGGCATTTTTATCATAAATATAATCCAAAACCCTAACCCTAGAAGATGAAAAGCCAACAATTTTGTGGACCCCATTTTGGGTAGTTTGGTGTATCAACTTCTCGAGGGCGTAACTTTGGCATACGACCTCTATTTTGGGCACACGATAGCTCGTTAGAAAGGTATTGAAGAGGAGATTCATTTTTGGGGCTCAATCAAAGATTTAGGATATGATTGAGGTGCCAGATAATGAAAAAACCTTGTTTAGGCCCTCAAAATGGCCCCAAAAGTTTAGGAACCGAAAAACTGCTAAAAATAGTAAAATGACAATGAACTGTTTTGAGCCAGTTGGAATAGGTGGGTGGCCACCAAGATCCTCTTGGATCAATCCTCCCTCCTTAGGAAGCAATGGTCTCTATTCCGTTGATTTCTTGGGCAGAGGGGAAAACGTTTGTTGAATCTGAATCTTGGTGAGTTGCTTGCCTTGCTAGAGAAGTCGTGTTGCTTAGCTTGTTAAAGACTGCCACAAACTTGTTGCTGGTGGGGTTGAATATGTTCAACCAACCTATTGTATCTTATCTTGACTGGGCAGTGTGTAGGTACCATTGTAGGTGAATAAACAATATCTTCTTTCTCTTATGCAATCTTCTTCTGTTGGAAAGAAAGGTCTTGGGCCAAGGTTGCAGTGGTTGCAGTGTCCTTCTGTCCACCTTTTGAACAGACTGCAAAGAGGATGAATTTGCAGTATGAGAGATTACCTTGCGACATTGTTTTGGTGGAATAGTAGTCAGAACTACCTCTATTATTGTGGAGAGATGACCCCTTAGAGTAACAATGACACTAAGGGGTCGAGACTCATAAATAGCATGGCGCTTCCACATATATGGTTGACCCAAAGGAACATCATAGACATACAATGGGGAAACATCACATAATACCTCATCCTTGGAGGGATGGATGCCGTATGACAATCGACATTGTTGGTTGACACATAGATCTCATCCCTAGAGAAACCACTCGATGTTGTATGGCTACGGGTGTGGAGTTGTCGACAATCCCAACTGTTTGAAAACCTATGATGAGATGAGATTCTTCTGGCTTTTGATATAAACAATAAAACACAGCGGGGTCCCCTTCACCCACTTCTGTGAATGAAAAATGTACTCCCCATCTTCATGATTTGTTGGTTCTTTTGGTTGAATTGTTTCGGTCGCAATAGTAGCAGTGGGGTCTACATCAATGATTTGTCTTCTCCCATTATTTTCTGAATCCGATTCTAAATCAGGGTTCGACTCCTTTTCTTTGATATCGGCCAACAATGATTGTTTTGAGAGACATCCATTAATGTTGTGCCAGGGGATTTTGTGGAAATCACACCACTTTCTAGTGTCCTTCTTCATCTTTCTGCTACCCTTCTTTTCTTGTGGCTTGGACTGGTTTTCTGGAGTTTGATTGTTATGTCCGTATTTACCATACTTTGGTTGTTGTGGATTTGCAAACCTGAACTCCCGTTTGTTCTGGTGCCTAAATTTTTTCTTGATTTTGATAGCATATGAATAGGTAGCTCCTAGTGATGAGATGTCTAGAAAATCCATTTAGGTTTGGATGTACCTTTGTAGAGCCCCATGATATTTCAGAACCAGATGTTGCTCATAGTCTTTAATACTCAGCTTGGTGTGCAAGGTATGAAAAGTATTTGTGAACTCCGACAATGTTTGCCCCTCTCTTGCTGCAATGTGGTCCATCTCATGTACTGGTTGTCATAGTTACCAAAAGTGTAATATTTCTCCTTGATCGCTTCCACAAAAAATCCCAAGTGGTCTTAGACCCATATTTTCCCTGTCGGAAAAATTGTGAACAGAGAAGTAACCTTCTAGCAGTTTTAACCATTTTCTTAGGGAATCTACATCTATTTGACCCTAAAATACGGTAATATAAAATTAACTTTTACCTTAAAAGGAGAGGTGCTTCCAAATTTGTCTCTTGATGAAGACGTGACTATTGTTATTGACAAGCATTGAAGGATGTGGGAAAAATTCTCCATCATTTCGTCCCTCTGTCGCGTGAGAGCCTACTCGAGCAACATATTAATAGAATATTGTGCTCCGTCACTTTTAATTTCTTCCACAATGGAGGGTTTATTGGGCATATGACAGTTATTTTCCTCAAGAGATACAAGCTCGAGACCCAACTCGCTATACTTAGACCTCATCAAGGACATGCACTGATAAAATGATCAAGAGCACCCTGCTCTAATACCATTGATTCAGATTATTTTCGACACGAAATGAGAGAGGGGATATAATAAAGAAATGTATATAGATGTATCAATAATGTAACAGAGATATATCATAGATATAACCATAAACACAAAGATACAATACTACACAATTTCTATTAATGAGAAAAATGTACAAAACTGTAGAAATACATAGTGAAAGACTCGCTAGAATGGTGGTAGCTTATCTATGAGAAGAGATGTGACAAATACTCACATTTGCAAGAAAATGATCATTACAATGAGGTTCCAACTGAATTTTTATCATAAAGAAAATCTAAAACCCTAACCCCGGAAGATGAAAATCCAACAATTTTGTGGACCTTGTTTTGGGTAGTTCGGTGTATCAACTTCCCAGGGGCGTAACTTTGGCATATGATCTCTATTTGGGGCACACAATAGCTCGTTGGAAAGGTATCGATGACGAGATTCATTTTTGGGGATCGATCAAATCCTTTCATTCTTATTGAGGTGCTCTATCGTGAAAAAATGTCGTTTAGGCTCTCAAAATGGCCTCAGAAGTTTAGGAACAGAAAAACTGCTAAAAATAGTAAATTTCCAACGAACTGTTTTGAGTCAGTTGGAATAGGTGGGTGGACATCGAGATCCTCTTGTATTAATCCTCCCTCATTAGGAAGCAACGGTCTCCATTGCTTTGAGTTCCTGGGGGAGAGGGGAAAGTGTTTGTTGAATCTGAATATTGGTGCACATCTTGTCTTGTTGGAGAAGTCGTGTTGCTTAGGTTGTTGAAGAATGTTATGAACCTCTTGCTGGCAGAGTTGAATCTGTTCATCCAAAATGTTGTATCTTGGATTGACTGGGAAGTGTGTAGTTACCATTGTAGGTGAAGAAACGACATCGTCTTTCTCTTCTGCAATCTACTTCTATTGGAAAGAAAGATCTTGGTCCAAGGCTGTAGTGGTTGTAGTGTCCTTCTTTTCACCTTTAGAATAGATTATAAAGAGGTTGAATTTTGTAGTATGAGAGATTACCTTACGACACTGTTTTTGTGGAACAATAGTCAGAACTACCTATGGTATGTTGTAGAGATGACTCCTCAAAGTAACAATGACACTATGGGGTTGAGACTCATAAATAACATGGCACTTCCACATATATGGCTGGACCCAAAAAACATCACATAAATCCAACGAGGAAACATCACATAATACATCATCCTTGAAGGGATGGATTCCATATGACAATCGACACTACTAGCTAACACAAAGATCTCATCCCTGGAAAATCCACCCAATGTTGTATGGCTGTGGGTGTGGAGTTGTGGACAATCCCAACTATTTGACGACCTACACTGAGATGAGGTTCTTCTCGCTTCTGCTATCAACAATAAAATGTAGCGGGGTCCCCTTAACCCACATCTATGAATGAAAAAGGCACTCCCCATCTTCAGGATCTGCTAGTTCTTCTGGTTGAATTGTTGTGGTTACGACAGTAGCAGTGGGGTCTACGTCGATGATTTGTCTTCTCCCATTATTTTCTAAATCATATATGAAACAGAGTTTAGATCCTTTTCTTTGATATCGACAACCAATGATTGTTTTGAGCGACATTCATCAATTTTGTCCAGGGGATTTTGTGGAAATTTCACCACTTTCTAGTGTCCTTTGTCTTTCCATTACCCTTCTTTTCTTGTGGCTTGGACTAGGTTTCTGGAGGTTGGTTGTTATCATCGTCTTTATCATACTTTGATTGTTGCATATTTGCAGACCCGAACTCTCGTTTGTCCTGGTGCCTAAATTTTTTCTCTATTTTGTTATCATATTGATAGGCAACTCCCAGTGATGAGATGTACATAAAATCCATTTCGGTCTGGATGTACCTATGCAAAGCCCCGTGGTATTTTAGAACCAGATGTCGCTTAGAGTCTTTGATACCCATATTGATGCGCAAGGTATGAAAAGTATTTGTGAACTCCATCACTTTTTTGGCCCTCTGATGTCGTAATGTGGTCTATCTCATGTATTGGTCATCATAGTTATCAATAGGGTAATATTGTTCCTTGACCGCATCCACAAAAAATCCCAAGTGGACTTAGCCCTATATATTCCAGACTCCTTTGTGTAACTATTCTCCTAGTAAATTTCCCACCAATGTTTGATATGGGGGAGATCCTTAAGGAGTACGAAAGTGATATTTTCCCTATCGAAAAAATTGTGAACAAAGAAGTAACCTTCTAGCAGATTTAACCATTTTTCTAGGGAATTCGCATCTATCTGACCTTCAAATACAAGAATATCAAAATTAACTTGTACCTTGAAAGGAGAGGTGCTTCCAAAGTGTCTACTTGATGAAGACGTGCTTGTTGTTATAAATAGGCATTGAAGGATGTGGGAAAAAGGCGTAGCGTGAGAGATTTCTCAAGAAATAGATTAATAGAATCTTCTTCTCCATCGCTTTTCTTTTCTTCCTCCATCGAGGGATTCTTGGGTGTGCGAGAGAAATTTTCTTCAAGAGAGACAAGATCAAGACACAACTTGCTATACTCAGACCTCGTCGAGGACATGCACTGAAAAACGATCAAGAGTAGCCTGCTCTAATACCACTGATTCAGATTATTTTCGACACAAAATGAGAGAGAAAATATAATAAAGAAATGTACAAAGATGTATCAATAATATAATAGAGATATATCAGACATATAACCATAAACACAGAGATACGGTAATACACAATCTCTATTAACGAGCGAAATGTACAAATCTGTAGAAATATAGAGTGAAAGACATGCTAGAATGGTGGCAACTTATCTTTGAGAAGAGATGTGACGGATACTCACATTTGCAAAAGGATGATTGTTAAAATGAGGCTCCAAAGGTCTTTTATAATAAATAAAATCCAAAACCCTAACCCCGGAAGATGAAAAACTAACAATTTTGTGGACCTCGTTTTGATAGTTTGGTGTATCAACTTCCCAAGGGCGTAACTTTGGCATACGATCTTTGTTTTGGTTGCACGATAGCTTGTTGGAAAGGTATCAACGAGGAGATTCATTTGTGGGGATGAATTAAATCCTTTGGATATTTTTGAGGTTCCCTATCATGAAAAAACTTCATTTAGGCTCTCATGCCTTGAAATTTTAGGAACCGAAAAACTGCTAAAAATAGTAAATTGCCAACGAACTGTTTTGAGCCAAATCAAATAGGTGGGTGGCCATCGAGATCCATGCATTCATCCCTAACACCTCTCAAAAGAACCAATTTGAGAAAATATGGGTCCAACTTGCAATGTGGGGGTCTCTTAAAAATAAAATAATTTGGAATCTTTCAACAAAATCTTCTAAATATTCATCTTCCCTTTGCATCATTTCATAAATTTTGTCTAGAGTTTCCTTGGCCTTGCAATATTTATGTTTTTGTTTTCAAGAATTTGTCCTTCGTATGCTCCCAAAATCTAATATTTTGTCCATTCAAAACCCCATGAACTAGTTTTATTTTATTACATGGTAAAATATTTACTATTTAGCACACCATATAAATTGGATCATAATGATTCTTGGAGAAAGTTTGGGTATAGCGTATGATGTTAATGTTAAATTTGGAAACATCGATAGTCATTCTCTAATGAGAGGCCATATGGGCCACCCTGAGGCTAGCCAGGGAGATTTGGAGAATCAACCAATTTTGTGAGGTATTGACAAAATCCAGGGGGAATGTACAACCTCTGTGAGTTAAACGAAAAGTCAGGACGAACGAAATGCTATGTAAGTCTAATGAAAAGTTTAGGGGGAACATACAACCTCTTTGAGCATAGACAAACTAGTGCAAAAGTCAGGGGGAACGTACAACCTCTATGAGCCTAGTCTAACCTTGTGAGTCATGAGCGAAAGTCAAGGCATCTAGCAAAAGTTAGGTTGAACGTAAAATTCCTATGAGCTAGCAGAAAATGATCTTCCTAATATTGCAAATGACGTAAATGTATTGATCTAGTGTGCTGGAACGTGTAACACCTTCCACCATGAAGAAATTTGAATTTCCTTGTAAAGAGTCAAGTTGTAAAAAGCCAAAGTTGCATGTCTAGGTCAAAGTCAAAATTGTCAATTTTGACGCATGTTGCATGTTGCATTGCATGCATGTCTAGTTGCATGTTGCATGACAGACATGCATTGCATGCATGCCTGTCATGTGCATGTTAAGGAGTTCACATGCATCTCATGTCAAGGACGAGTTCCTAACTGAAGTGGTAAGTTCAGTTCTAATTTTGGATGTTGAGTTAATGGTCAGTTCTAAATCTGATGGTTGAGTTAACTTCAACATGCACTCATGCCTCTAATTCGATCCCCCTCCTCTTCCTCTCAACTCCTATATAAGCAAGAGGTCAAATCTCTTTTCAACACACAAGTTATTCAGTGTGAGGGAGAAAGGAAGCGAGTGTTTTAGTGCTGGTATATATATCAGAGAAAGTGGAAGCAAGTGGTATATACAGTGTTGTCATATATATCAGTATATTCAGGCAGTGAGTGCTTGCTTGCAGGAATGGTATATATCAATATAAATAGGAAGCAAGTGTATGTTTACAGTGCTGGTATTTATCAGTACAGAAAGACAATGTATATAAGTCTACATGAGGCTGCTATTACAGTCCACAACATGACTACATTTTTAGATCAATAGTAGGTAGCCATATCAGTCCAAAAACAGGCTTCTATAACAGAGTTTATAACATCAAGGTTTCTCAGCAGGAGACAGTCAGATCAGAGTCATTGGCAATCTCTTTAAGAGTAGAATTTCATGATGGAAAATTTGTAAGTGGTCATACATTATTAATGTAATAAAAGGTGGTTGTTTACTGGGGGGTTTCTCCCTGTATAGGGTTTCCCCAAGATACATGTGTTGTGATCTTGCATGCTGGTAATTCCTTATGATTATTGTTGTTCTAATTTATGAATGATGTCAAGCTAAGTTCTAAGTACAATTAGAATTTTAAAGAAGTACTTATAGTTTGATATTAAGCTCAAAATTTAACATGGTATTATAGCTTAGGGTGTGATAAGCTTGTTGAAGTGCAACAGTAGGGTACACATAGATCCAAGTGAGTTCGATTAAGTTTCTAGCGTCAGGTCCATGGCATCCTCCATTTCAGTTAGGGCCGAGGATAGGCTCGAAGGAATTGCCAACTTCAATGCGTGGAAGCTTCGGATAACAAATATCTTGCAGGAGCATGATCTTGAGTAGTATGTGACCACAGTGGTGGAGGAATTCACCACAAATGCAGGAAGAGCGACCTTCAAGAAGATTCAAGAAAAGGCCAAGTGAATCATCTTTGTCTCAGTCAAAGACAATATAATGACAACGATGCCTTCATTAATAATTGTCAATGAATATATGGATACCTTGGTGAATCTATATGAGAAACATGCTCCAAGTCAAAAGAGGACACTTAAGCACAAGCTTAAGTATTTGAATATGGAGAAAGGTGAATCAATAACATCTTTCTGTTCCAGGATAGCCCAGATCAAAGATAAACTTTTGGTCACCGGGGTCACAGTGGACAATGATAACTTAGTGTAGGCCATATTTGATGGTCTTCCTTCTTCACGGGAGACCTTCTTATCCAGTGTAAGTGGCAGAGAGATTCAACCCACGTTTGAGAGGTTATGGCATGATTTCCTCCAAGAGGAGAGTCACATTGCTACCAGGAATGATCCAACCAAAGAAGAGATTTCAACATTAGCATCAAGATTCAAGGGAAAGAAGAAAGTCACTTTCCAGAAAGACTCTCAGAGGAAGTCAAACACCAAAGGTATGTTCAAAGGAAAGAGTATTGATACATCTAAGATTAAATGTTTTAGTTGTAATAAGTTGGGTCATTTTTCTAAAGATTGCAGGTATAGGAAGAAAAAACCAAGGAAAAGGAAACATCATGCCTCAACTGTTGAGGATGATGAATCCAAACGAAAACAGAAAAGTCTTTCTCATGAAAAATAAACTAGAAAAGAATATTACCTAGTTTATGCCTTATCCAATTCAGTTTTCATGGGGCCGAAGACTTGGTTAGTAGACAGTGGTGCATCAAATCACATGACATGGTACAAGGAAATCCTCTCATATTTCAAGTCAAAATATTTTGCAGATCAAGTTGAGCTTGGGAATGAAAAATGTTACAAGATAGAGGAAGTAGGCTCTATCTCTTTCAGATTGGAATCTGGGGCTAGGCTTCATGTTGATGAATTATTATATGTTCAAGGCTTAGGAAGAATCTACTATCAATTGCAACCCTCAAGGAAAAGGGATATTAGGTGATCTTCAAGGACAGGAAGGCACTACTATGGGATAAAGGTAGCCACTTGAGTACATCATAACCCATTGGGACTCGTAGAGGAGGAATGTACACCGTGACATGATAGCCAGTTCAAGCATTGGCTCATGATGTGAATAGATATAGCCAATTGTTGCACATAAGACTTAGACATATTCATTATAAAGAACTTCCAGATCTGCAGAACATGGTACATGGCATGCCCTCTATTTCACTTAGTAAAAATGAAATTTGTAAAGGATGCATGTTAGGTAAAAATATAAAGAAATCATTTCCTAGTAGTGACAACAGAGCTTAGGGCATCTTAGATCTGGTTCATTCTGATGTATGTGGTCCCATGTCATCTCCCTCACTCAGTGGTTGTTTGTATTATGTCATTTTTATTGATGATCACTCAAGAAAATGTTGGATCTATTTCCTTAAAGTTAAAAGTGACACATTTGGTAAATTCAAAGAGTATAAATCCTTTATTGAAAAGCAGACAGGGAACCACATCAGAACCCTTAGATAAGACAATGGAGGAGAGTTTGAATCTCTCCAGTTTGAGGATTTCTGCAAGGAAGAAGGAATCAAGAGACAGTTGACCATGCCATATAACCCTCAACAAAATGGTGTTGCTGAGAGGAAAAACAAGACAATTTGTGAGGCAGCAAAAGCCATGATGTTTGACCAAGATCTACCAAATTCTTTATGGGAAGAAGCTACCTCCATTGCTGTGTATATTTAGAACATGTGTCCACATGATTTCTTGAAGGAAAAGACTCCTGAAGAGGTCTTCTCATGGATCAAACCTGAAGTAGGGCATCTAAGGACACACATTTTCCATGTACCATCTTTCATTGGCACCATCACGATCGGAGAAACACAAGGAGATGAACTGGGCCTAATGACCCCTTGATCTAATAAGCCTTCTACCTACTTCTTGATCTCTGTCATCTCCACAAATGACATCCTGTACATTCCCACATTAGGCAAAGGAGAATCATGTTGAAGATGTATCTCATGTTGGATTTCCCTCTTAGGAGGTAATCCATCTGGTTCATAAAAAATATCATCAAACTTAGAAACAATATCAATTAATTCCT
>CBVK0100692619.1:0-11096 GCA_900067695.1 Picea abies
GGGAAAATTAGTTATTAAACTTTACTCCTACAATCATTAATTTTAAGGTTGACTAGGTCTTATGGAGGCATATTTTTATAGGTACTAGGTTCATCAACTTACCATGGTTAAAAACCACGACGTGCCCTTCAAGACACACGACGTGCTCCAAGGTTGCCACTCGCCTTTTGAATGATTTTGGTAGACGTCAAACCCCTGGAGTCAATACTCCATCAGGTGACCTCGTGGGAGACTAAGGGCCTCTAAGGAATAAGGAACCTGCCTTATTATGTGCGCCTTAGAATCATCATGAGCGACTATCACAATCTACCTGCACAGCATTATGGGTCTCTCGAACTAGGTAATCCTTAACCTACAGTTCGAGCCACGATGAGAGTGCTAGTAGGTTGTGACAGGGATGTTGATACACCTCTCCTTCAATATCTCTGGTTGTCATGCGTGGCCCCTTTATTCCAAATTTGAGTCTGGTTGGAAAGCTATCGTCAGCCTGCATTCATCAATGAAACATGTCAGTGATAAAAATCAACATCATAATATCTAGTCATATGTCTGATATGTAATATCAAAAACATTCAAACCATAATAGTCCATTCCCTGACTCGATCCAGAGTCCAAGAAGATACATCGATGCCATCGGCATCCTCAAACACCCAGAGTCCTGTACACTCAGGAAAAACTAGTCAATAGCACATGTCGATATAAATATAACAAAATAACATATCATCAGATCCAAAACATCTCATAATCATAAATCAAAATATAAAATCGTATAATGAACTGGATCACTTGCATGCAAGTGTCCTCAAAGAATAAGTCCAATCAAGTGTGTGCAATATCGGGATGTTATAGTGCCCCAGTGCCCAATCTTAGAATATCTTCTTCATATTGTAATATAATTGAAACCCTGAGAAGGTGTGCTATGTGTTGGTTCCATTCCTATTGTAGAGGTCCATGAACGCCTAATTCTTCCCCTTTTGTTTTTCCCACATACCATATATGTGAGTGTTATGAGTGGGAGACATCAACAAGTCATTTCAGATCTGTTTAGTCTTGATTTGTGAAGAGTGAGGATGAACTTAAATGATGAATATGATTGTAAAGCTATAAACAATGACTATCGTAACGCTTATAAGGTGCACGACTAAAATACGTTCTAAAATTATATGTCTTAAATACTCAGTCTTTGTACTGGGCAAGTTTATACTATCGTTTTATTTGCATTATCTCTTGTATATGGTTGAGCACTAACTATAGCTTTGTTTCTTTGTCATATGCTATAGCAACCATGGAGCACTGAATTTGAAATGAAAAAGTTTGAAGGATACATGGCAGAATTGGTATGCACTCCCGAACTTATAGTTATCTTTTTTGCTATTTGCATATTATCTAAACATAGCTAAGAAACATCTTGAAAATCACAACTTAAAACATGGAGCAAGTAATAGATGTTGAGTGATATCAAATAGATGCAGACTCCATTGTACATGACAACATCGACCAGGTATTACATAAGAATGCCCTTTTCAAATTAGATGCATTCTCGTATACTATGGGAGATTGCCTGTTCGATGCATTTCAAGTTCTATTGCACTTCCATTATTCCTCGACCGAGTTGCGAATGGATTGATAGATCATTTCTTGGCTTGTTTAGAAAATGGAAACGTTGAGGCATTAGAGTCGTATCAATACAAATTTGCATCTGATTTTCTTTGCCAATTGCATGGAATACATGATGTAAGTAAGTATCTTTCAAAGATGTGGTTATCTGCATCTACAACTTTGCCTCCACATGAGAAAGGACTTTGGGGAGATAAATTTTGTATACGGTGGCTAGCCAAGTGGATGAATATATCAATTGGAGTTTTTTCATTGACGAGAAAAAGAAGAAGTCCCCGAGGTGTAGGACAGTCGGTGATGGAGTGTGTTGTTAAGGCACTTTGTGATGTTAAAGTCATCGTTTCAAAACCTGCGGGGAAAAAATTCTAGCCATGTTAAGGGTTGGTGTGTCTCAGGTCAGGTGCGATCCCAAGGTGATTTTGATGTCTTATATCCCCCTGATTCGCGATTTCTCAACCACAAGCTAGTCCCGCAGGTCACGGACAAACTAGCAAACAAAAAAAAACAAGAAAAAGAAGATATCTATTGTTCAACAAAATTGCATCTGGAGATCCATATTGCATCTTATTCCATGATTCAAATCCTCTAAGTGGTCATTGTGAACCACTACTCTATAAAAAATGATCCATATGCAATCTTGGAGGATCTGATATTTACTTGTCCCTCGCCTACAAAGACCTTCAATCGCATTGGAAACAAATTATGCATCATATACACTCTCATGGATTACACATAGAAACAATTATTACATCTACTTGTGGAGATAGTATGTTCAATGCAATTTTTTATTTGATAGAAACAGAGTTTGATGTGCACTCACTATGACTTTACACTATGCAATCCTTTTGCAATGCAATTACAGGTGGTAGTCAACAGGCATTTAACTGCTTGCATCAACAACTTCTACCATATCTCATAGAAAGTATGCCAACAGTTGGAAGTTGGCAACAATACCTTGTAAACATGGCAATGCCATATGAGAAAGGAAATATAAAGGGTGGGACATTTTTTTTACAATGGATATCTATCATATTCAAAGTAAATATCCAGGTCTAGTCAACCCTTTCAGACAGTATTGTCCATTTCTACCGTATTGATTCAAACTATGATCAAACAATTGACATCATGGCGTCGAAAAAATATATGCCACACATCCATTATCAACCTTTGATAAGAAATACTTACATTTCAAGACTCAGTGTCCATGCTAACCAAACCACATCAAATCTACATAAGCGTCACATATTGTCTAATCACGTTGAAACTCATCCCATTTGTCTTCAGGTCATAGAGAGCTTAAACAAAAAGCATAGACTGACTTATCACAACTTGAAAAAGGTCATACGTGAAATAAATAAATACATTGGTGCACTTCCTTATAGACCTCTGAATTGTACGACCGATCATCATGAGGTGAAAGGGAGCTCGACCAAGAAACACAAACTCACATATCACAACCTAAAAAAAATTGTGCGTGCACAACATGAGCACATTTACACACTTCCTACTGAACACAAACATCACATGTCCAATGAAAAATACCATCACCCTTTGTATCATCAACGTGGTGAGAAGGAAATGCTCGTAACAAATGTCGATTCCACCTTCAACGTGGCTTGTGAACAAGTGAAACTAGTTTCGAGTGGCAACCATAAGTTAACCTACCACATGTTGAAAAAAGAGATGTGTGAGAGAAATAGGTGCAGCTGCATATCCCACATTATTCATGATACTGACCGAGGGGGAAAAATTACATATCATAAATTAGAGCCAACATTGTGAAATGCTAGCATTTAAAACCAACAAACACTTGCTATGCATCCTCATCTAGAAAAGAGAGATGCAAATCAAACCTATATGAAACAAATTGAATCCACTCCTCCCATTGCATGTGCGATTTGCGAAGAATTGAATTTTGCAAAGAACATTAAGTCTTTCACCCATGACTTGCAAAAAGAATACATCAGCTTCACAAAAAATGATAGAACATTTTCCACTAGCAAAATTTGTCTTGCATGAAAACGATCACTAGAAAATGGAAAACTGCCACAATTTGCAACACCTGACCAAATAAGATGTAACACACCACTACCAGATGTAATTACACTTACTGAACTTGAAGAGAGACTTGTGTCTCTGCAAATTACATTTGCATAAATTAGACCCTCAGGCTATAGACAACCCCAAATGCGCTTAACAAGATCAATTATTAACGTGCATGTGCAACTATATGTTGTCCAAAAAGAATTTCCACAATTCATGAGAGAAACAATGACCATTGGTGTAGCTCTCAAAAGACGTTTTCAATACAAGAATGCATATCAGACAGGTAGAGTGTGTGTGCACATTGTCATGAAAGCATTAAAAGAATTATGTTCCAGGGCCCTGTACAGAGTAGAAAACGTTTGTATAAATGAGAACTGGAACCATGTTCTTGAACAAGAAAATGACAACTCTACACAAATTTTTTACACTACTAGTGAATTTGATACAAGCAATGAATCTGAGAATGAAATACCTGTTGAAACATTGATACATGGATTCACTGACTCACAATGCATTCATGACTTGCAAGACAAGATTGTTGAAATCGCACTTGCTGAAGGGAAACGTCCACTTGGAATATTCAAGGAAAAATTTCCTGAGGAAATGAACTTACCAACATTGTTTTATGGATATCCACATGCTAGTGACATCAAGGAATGATTCAACTACCAAAAAATAGTTCGATGGGAACTACTACATTCAAGCGATGACTTCTCCTGTCACATAACAAATTTGTTTTTCAAAACAATGCGCATAATAATTGAGAAAGTTATCTCTTGCATTAGGGTGTGAATAAGAAAATGCCAGCACGAGGAAGAAATTTATTGGCCAGAGATGTCAAGTACAAAGCAAACCTATAAAAATCATAAAATCTGATATTGGATACATAGATTTCAAAAACATTCACATCTCTCTCGACTTGCAAAAAAACAAGAAAACTATATTTGCAATGATCCGACAATTGAGACCTCCAACTTTTTTCATCACATTTACAAGTGCAGAGCATCACTGGAGTTTGTTGGTCACTACGGTGTCTCCATTATATAGGAATAGGAAAAGGAAAAAACAAACTAGGACATTGGAAAATGATGACATTGACTACCTCATAAGAAAAGACCCAGTGACATGTACTTGTTACTATATACATAGAGTAAATGATTTGAGGCAATTGATATGTCATGATGAAACATTCTTCGGGAAATTATCGGACTACTATTTTTTGACTGAGTTCCAAAATAAAGGGAGTGAACATGACCATGCACTGTTATGGATAGAGGGTGCATCGGTATATGGAAATGACAGCAACTCACAAATCGAACAGTTTCTGGACAAATACATAACATGAAACATGGACCATTTGAATCCAAAACTTTCCAAAGTTCATAGACATTACCATACAAGAAGCTATAAAAAATGAAAGAATTCACATTGCAGATACAACTTCCCTGTGCTGCTAATGAGAACAACAAGAATCATAGAACCAATTAGTTTAGAGGACAATGTTCTCATTGAGAAATCAAAATTGTTGTTCACATTTCTATAACAACGAGACTTCGATGACTTAATGAGATTCGAAGACTTCTTGGCAGGACTAAATCTAACAGAAGATGAGTACATCCAAGTTATACAATCTACACTTAAACAACCAACAATTTTCCTTAAACAAAAACTTTCACATATTTGGAACAATGGTTTCTCCAAGTCCATGGAAATTATGTGGAATGAAAATACAGATGCACAATATTTACTCAACGCATATGCTGCGACATCATATTGTACATCGTACATGAAAAAGGTTGGAAAATCTATGACAAGTGCATTCAAAAGAATATGCATAGAACATGAAAAAAGTCAAATTGATGATATGCAAATGATACGTACACTTGGAAATACATTACTTAATCTTCAACAAATGTTTTCTCAACAAGCAATCCACATCACACTTTCCCTGCCTCTGAACTATAGTTCAAAGAAATGTGTCTTCATAAACACAACTCCACTTGACACACGCACATTCGTGCTTAAAACACCATATTTTCTATAAAAAGACCTGATAATTTAGAGGGCATGATATGTCTCTCTATTATTGATTACTACCTCCAATGTCCACCTCCTATTAAGCATATCTTCCTTGCAGAATTCGTATCACATTACAAAAAAAATTGTACACCCATATCAAAAAGAAAAAAACCAAATGTAATACGCTTTGTCAAATACAACAAACACATCGACTATGAAAACTTCTATATAGAGAAACTAGTATTGTACGTTCCATTTGATCAAAATTAAAACACATTAAAACATAACTTCCCTACATGGGAAGTTGTATATACTGCTTATGAGACTACAGTTCAAACCAATGAGGCTATATTTACATACAATGTCAACCCAACATGGGGTGATTTAGAAAGTGCACTTGATGAACAAGAAAACCTCGATAATGTTGATGAGACATTAACAAAGCATAAAACAACTAGAACTCTCTGTGAGTCCTATGACTTGCAAACAGATTTTGCTTGTCCTCAAGCATCTACCATTGAAAAACGTATCAATATTGGGTTTAAAGTCACAAAACATCATTTCTTTATTGAAAATGAAGAATACTACAGAGTTAGACGATTGTTGAATCGAGAACAACAAGCAATTATAAATGACATTTCAATGAAAAAATGCTTAAACATGCGCACTCATGTGCACTTGTTCCTTACAAGCAGGGAAGGAACAAGCAATACATTCATAGCGAAATCACTATTCCAAATTCTTATACGAATCTATTATTCAAATAGTTTGAGTGACCATTTGAAACCAAAGGGACTAATAGTTGCATATACAGGAAAAGTTGCATATAATGTAGGTGGAACAACAGTCCACTCTGCATTGTTAATGCCTTTTAACAAGTCATACTTTCTTCCACTCAGGAAGGAAACGTTAGATACATTTCCTAAGATTTATGACGAACTACAGCTTGCCTTCATAGATGAGGCATCCTTGATTGGAAGTCACTTCTTATATTCCATTGGCAATCCACTGAGAAACATAAAACATGTGCACACCAAATACTTTAGGGACATTGATATGGTATTCTGTGGGGATCTTTACCAGGCACAACCCATATAAGATTCTCTGATATTTGAACAACCTACGATCAATATGAAAAAAATTATGAATGAATTTTGTAAAGACAAGATAAAATTCTTATTGAAACGTTTATTGCAATTCTGAATACAATTCGGACAAACATCCAAACATGTGATGACTTAACATATATCAATTCAAGTTGCATGCGACCTGCACCGACAGACCCGACCTTCCCTTACCTATTCTACAAGAATAAGGATGTTGCAATGCATAACAAGTACATGTTATCTCTCATGCATGACAATTATATCATCATAAATTCAATTGACCTTGAAGAAGACAACCATGGAAATGTACCATGTCATCAACATACAACCACTTTGCCTTTGCAACTTGTCTTGAAATTAGACATGCTAGTTGAAATATATTCATGCAACTATGATTCACAGGATGGCTTGGTGAATGGTGCATATGGAATACTCAAAGCTTATACCAAAACATAAAATTTGATGTCCTATGGATTAAATTCCATGACCCGCATATTGGCCACTGACAAGCAAACAAGTTAGCTTATCTATACAATTTAGACACTTCGCGTGATTGGACACCTATATTACAAATATCAAAACCAATATCAACATCGACAAAGAGAGGCCAACTGAAGATTCGAAAATAGTTTCCAATTAAACTTGCATGTGCATGTACAGTCCACAGATCACAAGGGATAACACTTGATAGTGTTGTGTTCGATCATGTTGGAATACGAAAAAGCATAGAATAAGCATAGAATCCTTTGTATTTGTTAACCTCTCTTACAAAAGATAACTTCAAAGTCAAACATAAAGTTGATATTGAGATGCAACACCTTCGGACTAGTGCAAAATGGCATCTACAATATGATTATCAGTCCATACAAACAAACTCATCTATATCAATTCTCTCACTTAAAACGCCCAACCTACATGCACATATGACACAATGCAATCTGATATTATGTTATTGCAAGAAACATACATGACATTATGCATGCAAAACAAGCAATTTCTAAATCACAATTTCATATCAAGTTACATTACACATGGAGTGATGATATTAGTGAAAAAACATGTAACAATTTTGGAGCATATGCATTTCGAAGAAACAAATGTTGAGATGGTGCTAGCAAGAGTAATCTTCCGTGAATCGGAAATTGAAATATTGAATCTCTATGCCGCTCCACATGCAACATTGCCCAACATACTGAATGTTGTTTCAAATGCATTACAACATTTGCATATGAACAAAACCATTATCATTCTAGGAGACTTCAATGTTGACATGCTACAAAATAATTCCAAAACAAAATAATTGGAAAACTACATGTGCAATTACAACCTCCGCTTTCTTTTGGATAATTTAAAACATGTACAAAATGCACTTATTGACCATGTATGGTTAAATGTGCCCATTTCAAAATACACCCTCTTTATCTTAGACACATATTGGTCTAATCACGATACAATTTGTATCATACTTGAATTATGAAATATACATCAATCATATTTCCATGCTGCAAAGCATATTTGGATACTTTGTTGCACAAAACCAAATTATTCAGCTAGGATCATCCAACTTCTTAATATTTTTTGGTTTGTAATAGATTTTGGACAGAAAGGATTCTATATAACCACAAACATGGATCAAGAAAAAAAAAAGGTGCATGCTTCTAACTCTATCTGTTACTCCATTCCTTTGATTCTCATTTACTATATGTACTTATTGATTTTTTTTCCTTGCATACCAACTTACATTCATGTTCATTGTGATTTGTACGTTCCCACATTGAAACAAACAGAATAACTGGACAAGACGAAGGACTCTTAACCAGAAATGTAGAAGAAGACATATGAAGGTGCATGCTTATGTTCGACAACATAGGTATTCCAACAGAGGATGAACAGTTTCATTAAGCACTCACACAACCAGATCGAATATCAACACACCGATGTTTTTACGTGGTAAAACCCCTATGGGGAAAAATCCACAGCCCCAACCAACGTGGCCACCTCGAGTAGTTTATTAATGCAAAAGAAAAATATTACAGAGATATTTTACAGGAGATTTTTTCACAATCAATCATCGGCAAATGATCCTCCATGCTATTTAAATAGAGATCATCGACCAATCGAGTGTTAAGACATAGATCAATGGTCGTTAAGATCGAGGAGAATATGAACTGTTGGATCACTCTATGTCAGGAACATATCGTGACCGTCGGATTTCCTAACTACAAATGCATACTAATGCATACTAAAGAAACACACGTTTACCTAACAATACATTAGACCAAGTAGACCTTAACTAACTCCTAAGTGTCTAAATATCCTAACATCCCCCTTAAGAACAACTTGGGATAGGATTGAAGGGTTTACAATAGTGACACAATAGGAGAAGGAATGAGGCATTAGAGCCTATCCCCTCTTAATGAAAACTTCATGAACTCCTACCATAGATCGAAGTTTGGAAAACTTCGCTTTTGTAAGAGAATTTGTGAAAATGTCTGCAACTTGATCTTTTGTAGGGAAAAAGAGCACTTCAATAACTTGAACATGAATGAGCTTTCTAATGTAGTGCATGTGTAGATCAATGTTCTTGTTGCGTTGATGTTGAACTGGGTATTTGGCGAGCTTGATGGCACTCTGATTGTCGCACGAAAGGATGGTCGGATGCTTCTGCTAAAATCCAAACTATGAAAGGATCTGTCGAAGCCACACGGCTTCCTGACTCGCAGTTACCGTTGCTCGGTACTCTGCTTCTACTGAAGAAATTGCAATAGCCTATTGTTTCTTACAGGCCCAAGTGGCAAGTCTTGAACCAAGGCTAAAAACATAACCTACAATAGACTTCTGGTCATCAAGGTCGTTGGCCCAATCTGAATCAGTGAAACTAACCAATAAAGGAATCCCCCCTAAACTGTAATGTATCTCGAACTAAACTGTACCACAGACATAACGAAGTATACTTTTAGTTGTTTTCCAATGGCTTTCATGGGGTGTTTGCATATACCGGGAAACAACGGCAACAACAAAGGAAAGATCAGGACGAGTATGAGTCAAGTATAAGAGGCTACCAACTAACTGACGGTACAAGGTGGCATCAAATTCGACAGAAGTACAGGTGGTGGTAAGCTTGACTCTATACTAGAAGGGAGAAGGGGTTGGTTTACAATAATCCATGTGAAAGCGACGAAGAAGGTCACAAGCATACTTAGACTGGGAAAGAAAAATTACTTCATTGGTTTGCAAAACTTGGAGGCCAAGGAAATAATGCAAAAAACCTAAGTCTGTCATTTCAAATTTATTCTTAAGGTTGGTTTTCACATGGTTTAAAAGTTTTGAGTCACTACTAGTAAGGATAAGGTCATCAACATAACGGACAAGGATTATGATATGGCTTCCTACTTTCTTGGTATAGACATTAGGATCGGAATGACATCTAGAGAATCTGGTGTCAATAAGAAAGTTGTCCATTTTGGCATACCAAGCTCAGGGAGCTTTCTTAAGACCATAAAGAGATTTCTTAAGGCAACAAACAAGGCTAGAGTCATTCTGGACATAGCCAGGATTTTGCTCCATGTAAATTTCTTCTTGCAAATCTCCATGCAAGAAGGCAAATTTAACATTCATCTGGTGGACCTCCCATTTATGTGAGACAACAAAGGAAAGAACAAGGTGGATGGAATTCATTTTGGCTACAGGGGAAAAGGTTTCATTATAGTCAATTCCTTCAACTTGGTAGAATCCTTTGGCAACTAATCGAGCTTTGTGTCTTTCAAAACTTTCATATGATGCATACTTAGTTCTGTAGACCCATTTACATCTGAAATTTTTTCTTCCTTTTGGAAGAGGTACAAGATCTCAAGTATCGTTGTCCATTAAAGAACGATACTCTTCATTCATTGTTGTATCCCAATCTGGATGACCTGAAGCTTCTGCAAATGTCTCTAGATCACGAGTCTCTGAAACTTGAGCTAAAAGAGAAGAGGCTCGCTAGAATTGTGATCGTGTCTGATGTTGATATGAAGGATCACCGACAAGATCACCAGCTGCTTCTCATGTTGAACGAACCCATCTAGGAAGTTGTGGAGTTGGTGTTGGTTCAAGTTGAAAGGACTTATCTAGAGGAATGTGAGTAGGCAGAGGTCGATTTTCATCCTCACTGTAATCATCTGAAGAAGAAACTAGAATAAGAACAGAAGAAGGAACAAATGTCGAAGATGGCTTGCAGGTCGAAGAAGGCACAACCATCGAATTAGGCTCGCATGCAAAGAGATTTTCATCAAATTTAACATCTCTTCTAATAATAATTTCATTACA
>CBVK0100692620.1:0-11096 GCA_900067695.1 Picea abies
TCAGGTTGCAGACATGGAGTATCGAGAGACAGATGACCGACAATGTCCACATGCATAGATAGAGACTCGCTTCACCACCACAATTCTTGTATTCATGATGACGGCATCCCCCACATCAGCTTGCTTCCAGAAGACTATGGGTCTTTCTCCATGAGGTGCAAGTTGGTTATTGTGGTAAGTGTCACTTTAATATTTTATGCATTTGAGTATGTTGCATTTAAAGCTACTTTTGATGATAGAATGTTTGCTTGGAAGTTATGCTCTTTGCCATGTTTTACCTCGGTGGTTGACATTGCACCCTAGTAAGTGGTCACCCTTAGAGATGGGTTTGCTACTAGGAGGTCTCCTTGACAAGTCATCGTGCCATTCTCGATCATACATACCATTTTTCATCACTTCAACCCTTATTCGTCTCCTTATCTTTTGGGATTTTCGGGTGTATTAATCAAAGAAGAGATTGTACCTCATTCCATGGGAAGAAGGGACTGAAGGCCTAGAGGTTTTTAGTTGGAAAAAGATAAAATCCAATCATAAACCTTCTATATGCTCTACCAGAAATCCCAAGGACAATGAAATGTTTCTCATAAGAAATTGATGGGACCCATGAAAAATAAAAATATAAAAATGCTAACCAAGGTAGAGCGTGTGTGGGCAATGTTTTCCATGCTTAGGTAGAAGTCCCACACATTGTCTTCAACTTGGGGAGGCATAATGTGATCAAGGTAGAGTCAAGGTGGGAAATGTTTTCCATGCTTAGGTAGAAGCCCCACCTCGGCTTCAACCTGGAAACATCTTAAAAAAATTGGCAATAAATGGGCTTGGAAAAAGGATGTATTGAAAACGAAGGTGCAGCACACCCTCTACAAAGGGACCCATAAATGAGACAATATGAACCCTTGTATCTCATGAACCCTATGCCCAAAAGTCTTACCCCCATCTTCTCCACATGACTTAGAGAAGTTTCCACCTAGGAAACACTCATTGACTTAGGGACTGACTCACCCAATAGGTCACCTTGTCAACCCTCCCATACCAAAACTTGGCAAATTGCATAAGATCTTTGAGCACCTGTTTAATTTGATGAGGTAGTTTTTGATGTACATGCTTCAATGGCTCTTATATTAAATGTGATTTTATTTTCCATGATGAATTGACTTGAGATCCTTGGAGGACGTACTTGTATGTCTCTGTAGGACCTTGTTGATGGACATTTAGGAGGAACAAGCCCAGCTTGGGCCTTCATTGGGGCAGGAATCCCACCGGTTAGATGCCATAGCTCAGATATTGGGGCAGTACAAGAGAGGAACGATGCCTTTGGAGGCAAAGGAAGAGACCTTGGAGGATCTCACCTAGCCCTTGCAAGTCCAACGATTTGCCTTTGGAGGCTAAAAGGTCACTTTTGAGGGCTTGACATCACCCTAGGGCTAGGGTTTGGGTGGTGATGATGTTGTTTTGATGGACACTTGGAATTTTTGGAGGAAGACCTTTTACATCACACAGATGAGCCTATCACATGAAGGAGCCTTAGGAGGTCCAACGACCTCCTCCCTTTGCTCAACGACTTGCTAAAGTGTCAAAACATCACCCTAGAAAGGGTTGATGTCACCTTTTAGGGTTTCTTATGTGCATTTTTTAAAGTTAAATTTAAATTTATTATGTAAAGGGGAAAAATAAAGGGAGAATGGCTCCCTTATTTTGTGGTTTACTCTAATTTATGTGGAGAGACACTTTTTAGGAGTTTTGTAGAAATAAGGATCATTTTCATTTCATTTTAACATAGCTCTCTCATGTGAGAAAGACTACTTGGCTGAAATTTTCGCCCTACTTGGGCAATTTGGATCATCTCTCTCTTGTGCAACTATCTTATGGTTTATCTTGGTATATTGTGGAGCTAAGGTGGTGCGCACCTCTTGGAGGCTTTTTCTCTTGCTTATGGATGGATATTGCTTGGCAACTAGGGTTTGATCTTGCTATTTTGGAATTGGTAAGAAAATTTCAGCATTTTGTTGGTGTTTTCTTCTAGTTTCATTGATAATCTTGTCTCAAACCCTTGGAGGAGTATAATTGCATACACCCTCTGTTGGAACACATATATTTTTCAATACTTTAGACTTGGATAAGTTTCATTTTTGTTTAAATAAGAACAAACGCGCACCTGCATATCACCGTTGATGAAATCTTTTGTTGAATCCAACGATCTGAAATCCTTCAAAGTCATGGAGCCGCCCACTCGTTAAAAAGGTCAAATCACTAAAAGATACTTTCGAAATGTCGGGTTTCATGGTTTCGTGATGCTAACAGTCCAACATGTAAGAACCACAAAGTCCCGATATACGAAATTGCGAAATTATCTTAAGCTTTAAAACTATGTTAATTAAAGGATTAAAGGCAATTAAGGTCAATTAATTATATCGCGACTTCATGTTTCGGGGATCCTGCCTTGAGCGACCACCAAAATTCCCAATACACGAAATCGTGAAATTCTTGAAGTTAAGCGCGATTATTTCAAAAGTTAAACATATTTAATGTTAATTAATCAATCACGACTTCGCGTTTCGGAGATCATAACTTGAATTAATATGGGATAACCCGAGGTCCGAAAACCCAAAATGGATTAATGTTAAACATGATTAATTTACAGGATAAACCTGATTTATTAACACATTAAGCAATCTTATCTCCTATTAAGTTTACGCTGATTTGAAATGCGGGTAAATTCAAATTTTCTCTATGCTTTTCCTGGATCATGAGATATCAACCATTGATGGCATTAATAGTTGATTTAGGTAAATGATTTCAAATAAGATCCTTCTTTATCGCCCAAATCTTTTTACTAAAGAAATTAAACGCATTGTCAGTGAAGGTATACGCAGATTGATACGCTTAAGGCAAAGAATATTTCTTTCATTTTTGAATTACATTCTCATTTTCACAGAGCTGGCTAAGAGAAATAATCAGTCTTCTGCATTCTCATTCTCTGTAACAGATAATAGAGTTCGAAGGCTTGATACCATGGCTCCACGAAAAGCATCTAAAGCTACTGGTGAAAGTTCAAGCCAGAACGCAGATGTTCTCTCTAACACCTCGCCCAGAAGTATAGACAACGTCAAATCCTGGACACAAGTATTCAACATCTTACAATATGAATTGGTAAATTGCCCGGATGATTCAAGTGACAATGAGAAGGAGAACATATCTACCAAATACAAAGTTGTTGCTCAATCAGAGCTACAGAAGCTAGCGACAAGGCCTAAGCTCTTGCCCTATAATGAAATGATCGGTTGGGCGCTGAACCGCATAGATATCCCAACCAAAACTATTTTCAATTCAAAAAAGGTCGCAATTGGGTCTTTCAGACTGGAACATCTACAGGTGATGTACAAATTGTCTTCGGTATCTAATTTCGTTTATAATGCAAAATTCCTAGAATAATTCAACAAGAAGGAATGCGACCAATACGGAAAAAACCTTTCCAAAATAATTAAAGACTGGTATTCTTGCCCTGAAAAATTCAGAGCCGATTCCCATGGTATATTCCCAGTTGTCGCACTAGAACCTCAAATAATGTACATAGCAATGATGTTGTGTAGACTCTACGAGAAGGAAAACACAACTCATTTCTTTCTACAGTGGGTACCTATCATACACACGGTAGCAAAAGGGTACTCTTTTGACTGGGCAAAGATATTGTCGAACAGTTTGGAGAGATTACAAGATATCAATCGCTAAGAGCCAAAGGGCAACCGGCCCAAATTTTCATGTCGAATTATATTATGGACATCATCTATTTCATGGCACCTTTTCCACTAATGGACTGGAGTTGGACTCCAAATAGCGTCGAACCCATACATATCTATCATTCGAATCTTTGGGAAGAAAAAGCAAAGGACTTTCTTTATGAGATCTGCAACCAGGTAGTGGTGCCAATGCACACCACCATATATGGCTATCCCCCTCCTAGAATTTCAGACAAGATTGTGACTAACCTAGGCAGAATAGCAGACTAGTATATCGAGGAACACTTCTCCTATATTAGGGTTTTTGGTTGTTCAGTTCCTCCATATGCTCTGTCGCAATTTTTACCAGACTGACTAGTGTGCCGAGAGGTCACACAACAAACTGTGTTCGATGGAATTAGCAAGGATCTTAAAGCGGTACAGAAAAAGGTATGGCCCTCTTTTCCCCTGCAGATTGGTGCATTTTCCCTACTGGATTTTGGTCACTCTAAAGTAGAGGTCGTGGCCTTGGAAGAAATAAAGTTGGTCAACATTGAATTCAAGAAGCATGACGCCCAGAAGGTCGTGGGTAATCACATGGCCAGCTACAATTTAAAAATCTATGAACACGAGGATTCTCCTTGAGACAAGATTTTCAGAGGAGTGAGATCCTATCCAGAGGTCTTGAGTCGGGTTCGAGCTCTGCCACCCGATAAAATGATTGTGTTTTACGACTTCCAGAGGCACCGAAGAAGTAGTCTCCCTAAAGTGTTACGAGGAACACTGACGTCTACAGCTGCACAGCAAACAGAGACCCGAAGCTCAGAAGCAGTAAGCTCCAGCAGACAAGAAAACTGGGAAAAATTGGAGAAGACTGAGGTGTCGACTCAGAAAGAAGAGATCCCATTGACAAATGTAGTAGGTGACCAAGCCAAATATCAAGCAGAGACATTAACAAAGGAGGGAGAATACTGATTTCACCAGATAAATCAACTACAAATGCGACCGGAAATAGTCATCCATCGAAATCGACAGCCCTATCCAGCTCATCACACCGTTGCAATTCACCAAAGGGAATCCAAATGCAGAGGCAATATTCATAGAGGACCTCACACCCATTTTGGTTGAAGAGTTGCCTCCTTCTGATTTCTTTTTCAGCAAGAAAAGGAAGGCTATGGTGAAGAGAGAAATACACCAAAGGGAAGGTTCAGTTGTCAAAAGACACAAGGTGTTGATTGATGGAGAAACCTTAGAGGAGGTAGACTTTGTTGAAGAAGTAATGGGTTCATTGGGGGCTTTTGCAACAGCCAACCAGTTTTCAGACAGAAATTTGAGAGAGCGACTGAAGCAGAAAGATCTGCAAATAAGCCAATTGCATAATCAAATGAAGACTGTAGAAAAGAATGTTCGGAGCGAGGTCAACAAGGACTTCAAGCAGATTAGAGCCAGCGACAAACAAGAAATCCAACAGCTCAAATGCAGCCTCGAGGAAATGCACAGGAATATACAGGCGAGTCAGGGATGGGCCACCCAGCAGGATGAGTTGGTAAGGCAATTGCAAGCCAAGGTAAGCTCTACCGAAAACATGATTGTAGATATAACAGTGTTCCAAGCTCAGGCTTTGGAAGTGCTAAAGGAACTGGAAGAAGCACAGCGGAGACTTCTCACTAAGGTTGAAACTGTCCAAGATCATTTTCGGGTGATAGATCAAGCATTAAATAACATTTGTTAAAGAGAGAGAGAAGTTATTTCTGCCTGAGCTACCTTCCAAGAAGTAGTCATGTCATCAGCAGAAGAAGGAGCAGTTATGACTTCCAGGTTGTTTGTTTTGGAACAGACCAGAGGTGATATAATACTAAAAGATTGGGAATCTAACATAGCTGAAAGCGGGAAAATGGCTAAGGAAGTGAACGAGTTTTCTGAAGAGGATTTCCACTCACTCAACAAAGAATCATTAGTCCTTGATAAAGAAGATAGCTCTGGAATACTGGGACAGATTAACATAACAAAACATCAACTTGACATTAAGACAAATATGGAAGAGGCTCAGGCCGAAATCTCACAGATAAAACAGGTTGATATTATTCAGATAAATAGATGGCTAGTGAAGCCTAATCTATAATTACAGTCTACAGTTTTAGAGGATAGACGAATGGGAGAAAGATTACCTCAATTGAAAAAGAAATTATATATTTTTGAGGCTAATAATTTAATAGAGCCCTCTAGGTTGGTGGTGCAACTTGTGAGCAGATGTATCAAATGTATTGAGAAAGGAAAAGGTATCACCGCTGGAAACAAATGAGATGACTTGTGTGCATTATCCATTTCGGGGCTGGGGAACTAGAGAGAAAAATGCCTCTGCCGGTGTAATGAGGAGACTGACAGAAAGGATGCAAATGAAGCGTTTAGCATTTTATATTTTGCAATTTTTACTATTTTAGAAATAAGGGGAATTCCAACAATTTAAGGTTAAGAATATTTTGTATAAATATAACTTTCTAAGGTTAAGCACGGGTTGCTTCTTGCCATATTGTAAGTAAGAAAACTCATCCTTAATGAGTATTATTACAAGTGCAGACAGGGATTCCAAATTTTGTGTTGTTTGAGTTATGTGCCCTCTTTGTATTTCATATCTTCTATTCTCTTTAAGTCATTCCTGAACAAATGAATGATTACAATTTAGTACAACAGCTACTGTGATTACGTTTCATTAGTATTTAATTAGCAAGCAGTTTTTCCTTTGTAGTTGCTATCAAAAAATACAAGACCTGCCTGTTATTTAGATTTCTACATCTTGTATTCTTTCAGGGGTGCATTCTACATTTCTTTCTACTATAAACAAGGTAAGACTCTTTTGTCATTGATGCCTTAGTTTGTTTAATAGTTTTGTAATTTTCTTCTCTTCTTTCGATTTGATAAATTGACTCAGACGACAAAATAAGGCCTCTATTATGTTCAGATATTAATTTCATTTGAGGATTTCACATTTAAACAACTAACGGAAGAAAAAACGCTTTTAAAGCCAACTTTCCTTAATTCCTGATGTCTGACATTATTCTTTGAGCCTTATAGTTTAATCTCAGGAACAACACCCTCCACCAAGGTTCATGTTATTTACTTGTTTATAAGCTATTTTTAACAAGGTTGCTAGGAGTAAAAGGGCTTACACCCTCCTAGCCTTACCTTGGTTAGTTTTTCATGCTCTAGGGAGTAGAAGAGCCTACACCCCTAGTGATATTGTGGATCTAACTCTTACATCTAAGACTCCATTTACCCAATATATACAAAACACTAATCTAAAAATTGCATTGGAGAATAAATTACTGCATTGAAATACATGATTTTACGAGATATTCAAATTATTTAAAGTGGAATCAATTCTTTGCCTTAATAGCTTGCTTGAGCCACTAGGGTGTTTTGATTGGTCAAGAACATCTTATTGTTGATACAAACTTTATGCTACAGCCATTAGGGCTGCAGAAAACTCATCTAAACTTCTTTCTCTTACTCACTTTTCAACCATCAAAAAATGCTAAAAAAACTGCCACAGTAACCTACTAAGCGTAGCGCAACTTCCGGGTGGTTTGTTAGTGATTTTGGGTGGTTGGATTCTTCTTCTGTAGCAACCTTTTGCTACAGCGATAAGGCTGTCATAATATCTCTTCAATAATTTTTCTTAAACAGCGTTACTTTGTCACTAAATCTAGCTTTATCTTGCTCGAGTTATACTAGTCATTGCTAACTTAATCTCTTGCATTTTTACTTGACTTTCAATTATGTATCTAGAAACTTCTATTATCATTTACTAGCTGATTTGTATCATTGTTTACTGCTGATATATAGTACAGAAAGCTTCACTTGCTTGTCCATTGGAATATTGGGCTTGTATACTTGTCTTTCTCTTGTCTCAGGTAGGTACATTTCTTGTTTGCAGGTACTCGAGCACTTGGCAATCATTAGCGATCACTGATACTTGTTTCAAATCCATATTTCATCTCATATATTGACCTATAGGGGCATCATCTTCCATTACTCCACTTTCCATCTCATTCACCGTAAGGTCACCCGGGACTCCCCCCTTGTGTAGGATTTCTCCTTCACTAGAGCGAGGGGAGGGTTTATCTAAGGTGACAATGGGTAGACTCTCACATAGTTCTCGCCATCTTGTGGATTGGGTTGGGCTTTTCCCAACCTACAGCTTGTGTGATAACAGCTCGAAAGAAAGGCGACCAAAGAAAATTCCTCCTTGAATTTCTCCTCAAACTCATCTATCTCAGTAAGATGTTGATGTTGCTACTTGTGCCTCCTTATTGTTGGGACATTGGCTTGCACAGTGGCCATTTTTGTGACATGCAAAGCATTTCACTTTTCTCATGTCCCTAGAACCTCCTCCACTGCTATTCTTCGCATGAAGAGCCACATTCTCCTCCTCTTCACTCTTTCGCTAGCTAGCCTGAGAGGCATCAACTCGCAACTCCTCCTAAGTGAAGTTATCCCATAACCTCTCTTAAGGAGTTTCTTCCAAGCCACCACACCTCGGGAAAATACTTCCCACTGCTCGGTGAAGGAATTCAAGGTTGTCCTCACCAACTTAGTCTCATCTACAACCTCCCCAATAGCTATTAGTTCATCTTTGATCTGAGTGAATTTAGTGAGGTATGTAACCACTGACTCTCCCTTAGCCATCTTCGTGCCTCTCAACGTCTCTTTGAGCAGCATCTTTCTGCTTTGGTTATCAGACTGGTACAATTTCACTAAGGCCTCCCACATATCCTTAGTTGTCTTCTTGCCAGAAAAATGAGGAATGATGTGGTCTTTGACTCTTTTAAATTTAGAGTTGCTCTTAATTTATTTTCAATTTAACAATAACAGCATAAGTAGGATCACTGAAAGAAACACAATCACAAGGTACACGGCATTTTATCCTGGGAAATCCTCATGGGGGAGAAAACCCAGCAAAAACTTCCTCAATAATAGATTGCCAATACAATGCCAATACTAATGATCAAAACCACAAAGAAAATACTAGGACTGAGCATGCGCCTCTCTTCTCCTTCTTGCAACTGTAGCTTCTTTCAAACGATACGCACTAGAAGTGTGAGTGAGTGAGTCAACAAATGTGGCACCCTCCTCACTTATAAATACTAGTTGAGGTGGCACTAGGGTTGTCTCTTCACCAAGTAGGGACGACTTCTTCCAATAGTGGTTAAAACCACTTTATTAAACCCTAGGGGAAGACTTCTCAATTACCACCATATAAATATGGTTTGACCAATCCAAAAAGAGGGATTTAGTCATATACAAGACCGGACATGATCAATCCACAAAAGGGGATTTGATCTATAAGATAATAACTCAATTATAATCAGAATATTCTTCAAAATTACAATATTTTAACACTCACCCTTAACGAGAAGGGTATTTTACTAACATAACCCAATACAAGATCATTAGGAGAGAGAGAGAGGGCAGCAACATCAAAAGAATCTGGAACACTGACTGGCATATCTACAAATCATCGGAAGTTTTTCTCAACATCAATATCATCATCGTTCACAGCATAGAGTTGGAGTAGCATCACCATCATCATATGTATGAAGCTGGAACATCTACATCAATTAGTATAACACTAAAGCAACAATATCACCAACCCAAGGTTGGTACACCATCATCAACAGCATGAGGCTGATAAAACAACATCAGCAACAGCAGAAGGCTGAGACAACAATATCATCAGCAAGAAGCTAAGATAACAACATCATCATTAGCACGAGGTTGAGTCAACAACATCATCAACACGAAGCTGAGATAACAACATCATCGTCAACATGAGGTTGAGTCAACAACATCATCAACACGAAGATGAGATAACAACATCATCATCAGCACGAGGCTGAGTCAACAACATCATTGACACGAAGCTAAGATAACAACATCATCATCATATGGCAACAAAATGAGGCAAGTGCAACAACAACATTTTGTGGTACTCTAAGAGACCGTCCTTACCGGACCTTTGGGATCTGCCCAGGAATCATAAGATTCCCTAGGAAATAAAATCCTAACAGAGCTTCCACGTGGTACTCTGATAGAACATCCTTACTAGACCTTCGTAATCTATCGAGGAATCAAAAGATTCCCCAAGATATAAAATCATAACAGAGCTACCACTATTGACCACAGCTGGCATATACATGCACAAGTACTCTAACAAACCGTCCTTACCGAACCTTCAGGATCTGTGAAGGGATGATCAATCCCCTAGGATATAAAATCCTAACGGAGATACCCGTTGTTGGTCAAGATACCATAGTATCACCAACATCACTCCCCCTTTCGAGGGAAGTCCTTTCGGACTATACAAAGCTTGTCTCAAAAGTATTCAAACTTTACATGAGACAAAGGCTTGGTCAACACATCTGCAACCTGCTCATATGTGCCAACATATTGGAGCTTTACAACTTCCCTCTACACCATATCACGAATGTAGTGATGTCGGATGTATATGTGCTTCGACTTATCATGGAACAATGGGTTCTCTGACATCTTTATGCAACTCTGGTTATCACATAGGATCACGGTGGCTTCCATCTCCAGATCGAATAGACCTGTCAACAACTTTCGAAGCCATATGGTTTCACAACTGGAGGAACATGATGCAATGTATTCTGCTTCTGTCGTGCTGAGAGAAATGCTGGATTTCTTCCTGCTCTACCATGAAGTCATGGCTAACCCCAGACTGAAAGAACATCCTGAAGTGCTCTTTCTATCAGAAACACTTCCAGCCCAATTTGAATCAGTATAACCAAACAATCTCAAGTCATGATCTCCAGTATAACAGAGACCATAATCCAACGTACCCTTAAGGTATCTCATCACATGCTTTGCAGCTACAAAGTGAACACGTCTGGGCTCTACCAGATACTGACTCAAGGTGTTCACAACAAAGTATATACCGGGCCTGGTATTCGTCAGATACATCAACGAACCAATAATCTGTCTGTACAGAGTTGCATCAACCAATTCTGACGAAGTATCAACTAGGAGCTTCAACATTGTTTCCATGGGTTTAATTTACATTCCAACATGTCAAATCTCTTCAATATTTCAACTGCATACTTCTCTTGATTAAGGAAAATCTTCTTTGGGCTCTCCCAAACTTCAAGACCTAAAAATTGTTGAGATTATGTACCTTGGGAACTGTTTCCCATGTCTTTGTGAGCTCCTAAACACATGTGGGAAGTACTATGTACTTTGTGCCTTGTACTTTATGTCTAATTTCATTTTGACTTAGGAGATTTAAGTCAAAAGTGAAATTTGGTCATTTTAGCCTAAATGACTATTAATTCACTTTGTGGGTGAATTAGGAGACATAAAGTG
>CBVK0100692621.1:0-11095 GCA_900067695.1 Picea abies
ACGATTACTTCTCAAAGACAACAACAATCATCTTCAAACCAAAGAAAAAATCATTGTAATTCAACCAAGACATTGCTACTGCCAACTGCTTCAACACATAATTTTTCTTGACTATAATCAATTTTAGAACAGGGAGTGAAAAATGAATGTGGGAAGGCGATGGGGTTATCATTAGAAAAAATGAAATAATGATGGGAAATGAGAGCGGGTATTGTTCACAAAATTAATCAAGTAATTCATATAGTCATTCTATTAAAAGGAGATGCACCAACTAAATGATCATTGTGACCCAATAACAATCATTGTGTATTAGTTAGTTCATTGTTCATAGTAAAAAATCTAACACAATGCCATCACAAGACAATATGCATTCCACACAATCTCTAAGGGAGTTTTGTTCCTTTTATTTATCCAATTTGCATCTTATAACAATTCTCAAATGTATAATAGTAACCATTTCCACTCTGTTAACCATCAGAATCAACCACTGCCCAGACATTACTTCAATCAACAAATACACTCAAAAGTCGTGTTTCAAAATTTACAATGAAGTCATATTGTCACTGCGATTGGGCCTGTCATTTAAAATGCATAATATTCATTAAACATTTATAGTGGACAACCAACCCAATAATCCAGATTTGAATTGTAAAACCCTGACTCGTCATTTAAACAATCAGACAACAACCACCATTCCAACTCATGCCATGTTGTGGAAACACAAAATAACTCAATCAACGCAAGTGTAATTCTGTGACTGTACAAACTCAATTCAACACGACTCTAAATAATCAAAATGATGGGATATCCATCCAACACAACGAGGCAACAACAACATGCCTGACTTCATAAAACAAATAATCGAAATGCAACAAAGTCGTGCCTAAAACTCTGTGACTATCTATGAGTGTGGAACCCAAAATTATCCATATCATACACAGTGGGCAGCCACCCAAAAACCCACGATGCAACATTTTCATTTTACACTTATAAACACACAGTCATAGTATTAACTCAACCCATCATGCCAAGCTATCAACTTACTACATGATTGCTTCAAATTAATCAAACTGCAATCAACCATGTTGTGTAAAACTCGAGCTCATCCTTAATGACACAATCAAATAACCATGGCGCATATAGTGGATGGATTTGCTACAGTCATTCTAGTTTCCATAATCATTTGGCCCCAAAACACTCATAATTACAGTGACCATTTATTCGTGGTGTAGGAACACCATACAAACAAATGCATTACGCACGTACATCATTTAACAATTGCAACCAATGCCAAGTTTAACATCCCAGTAATCTTCAATGCAAAATACATTGACTGTGTATCAACCCCAATTTTCAATAAACCAATTCAATGTCGATCCTATACTTGGACTGTCGTAACAATCAATAACCGATCCAACATGTTGTGGCAACCACACATACCCACGCATCGACACGAAGCGAGGCAGTGACCTTCTCAATTAAAACAATACTGGATTATCAAACACAAGGAAATCGACTGTGTATTTTGAACTGTCCATTTAAAAATATAGGGTTATCCATTGTAATAACATAAGCAGTGACTAGATATCAAAACCAACACGATTGTCACATGACCAATTGGGCGAGTCTATACCCAATTTTTTCGACAATACAAAAGCATCCAACAATAACCAAGTAATAAACCCGATAGGCCACACTGGTCTTCTCTATCAACCCTCAGACCTGTAGAGTTAAGGGTTTTCTCTATGACCAACACAGGAAAAGCTAGAGCTGACACCTTTCCATGGTTAAAACCCCCTAGACCAATAGTGCATACACAGAGAGAACCACAACTTATTTGTGGATAGGTAACAAATCCTATGACGGGAGGGCTATAACAGAGGAGCGAGGCTCCAATTCGGCCTGGTAATGATACTTAACACACGCAGGGTATAACCCTCATAGCTCTCTACTCAAACAACCACAATGTTGAAGTGAAGACAGGGCCGAGAAAGAAAAAAAGAACCCATTGCACGACCTTTAGTGGTGGAAACAAACCAATGCTCCAGTGAACAAGAAGCAGTGACATAGAGTGCTTCCAACCATTAAAACCCATAAAACCAAAGACTGGATATAGCGATACGAATGCATGAGGATAGCAAGCCACCCAAGACCAAAAAAAAACCCTCCAACTAAACCAACATGGATAACAGAGAGCCCTTATGGCTGCTAACACCTGGGATGACCAATAACACTATGAATTCAACATTATTGCAGAGAAAACCATCAACGCTTCATTCCAAAATCAAAATTTTAGATAGTTGCAGTACTTAAGGAAAGCATAAACCAATACACCTGAGACAATAATCATTTCATAACTAGAGCAGACTCATGAATGGCCAAAAAAAGATAGACCTGTAACCGAACACACTAAAACGTGAGTTGGTCGAGCAATTCCTCTTTGGTAAGAAATTGGAGCATAACCACAACAACAAAGTTGAACAATAGATCGACTAGGGTGGCGGCCAACGAAAGGAGTAAGGGTGACGTGCAGTAAATGCACATCGCCTCCACCCACAGTTCATTTAATCCTTAGTACATGCCAAAAATATTTTCTTTAACACCATTAATTTAAACCATGCATTGGAATCTGCATCTATTACTTGTCAAATGCGACATCCACATCATACCTTCCATTTGCAACTTAACCATATTACATATCAACTACATAATCCAATAAACCAGTTATTGAATCATCACCAATAGCATGATCCACATGAACTTATTCCATAACATAATCACCATGCATATCAACTATATAACTCAAAAAAATCGCATAGCTATTAACTTAATAGCTAGGATAGCAACGAGTCATTAAAAATCGATGCATGTAGTATAGCATATAGCATGTTTTAGTTTCTTCCTTTTGATTTTATATTGCCTTTTTTTTTTCCCCAATTGCTTGTGTATGTCATTGCTAACATGTTTATTGTGCAAGTCTCTTAGTAATACATCCAATAATAAATAGCATTGATAACAAGGATAACATAGGCTGTTATGAAATAAAACCTAAACCTAGAGAAGAAGAAAAACCACCAAACATGCCTTATCCATTGCCAATAAAACAAAATTATATCACCATGTAAGCAGTGTCGAACAGTAGCACAACATCAAATAAGCACCGGACTTAATCTCCAATCTACAAGGGGGTCCCACCTACTAGTATTATTTAGCTTTAATAATAATAGGCTTTAGCAACACTTTGGGGGAAAAACTTCATTGTGATTTTAATCATCAACAAACTGGCGATTCCACAGGGAAATTTGTTTTCAACAGATTTAGAACTCAAAACTCTTGGTTTCATAGACCAAAAACAACATGTCAAGAAGATATAACTAGGAAGATTATGCGATAGAGGGAAGTGAGCGAAATTAATGGAAAGATGACCTGGAATTTGGGAATAATTCATGAAAAGTGTTAAGTATGAAGGGTTTTTTCCACTGTATGCATAGTCATTCGACTGGGATCTACTCTCACTGTAAGGAAAAACAAAATTAGACTTTCTCTTAAAATCTCAATGGATGAAGAAATGGCAAGAAGAAGCAGGAGATAACCAATTCTTTACAAGACAACAGTGGAAATATATAACAATTTCAAGGGTCCTTCAGAGGAGACATCATAATAGTTGTGTAGCTTGATTGTTATTGACTAACAATGCTTTGCAGGAGTGTCACTATGGCATAATTGATACAACATCCTATCTTGACCAAGTTAACTAAAATATGATAGGAAACAAAATCATGACAGAAGTAAAAATGCAGAAATTAAAAAATCAGTGATAAAAGACAAAAATAAAGAAGCGGCAGGAAAATCTTTGAAACAAAAAGAAGAAATTAAACTACTGTAAAGTAGAAAAGAAAATAGTGTAGAAATGAAAGTACAGCTAAGTTACTAATATACAGAAAATCCAATCAGCGTTAGAACTTTTCATGCTGGTCCCTCACAATATTTCAAGCGAGGACTGTTAGTGTTGTAGGAAAACAATTGATTCTATAAATCCTTCAAAATGTAAGAGTTAGTGTCCAAGACAAAAGCAGTTTGGAAAGGACCCAACACTTGGAATTCTGATGTAATTATCAGTCCCTTGATGCACACAATTAGAACATCAAGATAGAGATGGAGACTGACCAATTCATCGAGAGTCATGTGCATAGGTCTTTTAAAAGAGGTACCTATATCAAGTAATCTAGAAAGCTGACATTGGTAAGACATGGTACCCCAAAAAGTGATAAGAGTGGTTTTGTGAGTGTCTGCCCCTTTTACCTTGATTTTCTTGCAACTAAACAAACTTTCAAGTAAGGGTCTTAACTATGACTCTACAACCTGCTGCAGAACCATTTCCATACTGAGAGGAGGAAAATGATTTCTCATAATAGCCTGACTAAAGGTGTGAAGATGAATGCAGGTTCTGATATGACATGTGGCCTTTGAAGCAGGTACCCAATTGGAAACCCATCTAGGGTGGACTAAAAAAATAATCCCAACCTTTAAGAAATTCTCCAACTCCTTTTGAAAGGGTGCTTCCAGTGCAGAGTTAACAAATTCTTGTTTTTGCCTAGCTGGTTTCATAGTATGCTGAATAAGACCAGGATCAAAACCATGAAGATCCTCATAAGACCAAGAAAAAACATTTTGATATCCACCGAGTAGCCCGGTGAACCTCATCTCTTCTTTATCATAACATTGGACATTTATTTTAACATTCATTGAAGATTCAGGTGTCCTAATGTTCAGGGGGATGGTTCCAACCACCTTATTTCGTAACTCCTCTTCTTTCTATTTTTCTTTATTGCCTACATCACTCGATGAAAATGAAATCTCAAGAGGATTCAAGCCCTCAATAATTTTATTGTTCTCTATGGATATAATCTCCTCAGGCTTAAAAGGTTCATCTTGAATTAAAGCACAATTTCTCTCATTGTTAGGGAGGGACTGCCAAGATTCTACATTGTTAGGGATATATGGACGATATAGAGATTGAAAGGAATAGTTAGGCCTGTGAGGTAAAAGTTGTTGTTTAGGAGAAGTTGCAAAGATAGCTAACCGACCAGCCATTGAATTCAACTCCCTCTTAACATGAGTGATGTTGAAGGATAAAAGGTTCGAGATAAGAGCCCAAACAGTTTGGGAGTATCGTTCCATCAACTTGTTTCTAGGAGCACACACTTTTTGTATTGAGTTCACAACAAGCTCAGAATCTCCGAAAACTGAAAGGTGACCACAACCAAGATTAAGGGCGTTTTCAATGCCTAATAATAAAGCTTCGAACTTAGCAACATTGTTAGTACAAGCAAAATCTAACCTGTAAGACAGATTATGAGTTCTTCCTGCAGGGGAAACCAAGATAATGCCAGCCCCATTACCTTCATTAGAGCATGAACCATCAAAGTGCATGTGCCACATATCATCATATAAATCGATTATTTCCAAAGGAATATTATCCTTTTCAGCAAAGATGGAATACACTCCTAGTTCCTCTTCGATATAGTTTACGCTAGATTGCGGAACACTCTCTATGTAGGGTGAAATTCTTCCCTCTCTAAGGACTATAATGTTCTTACCATTCTGAAGAACAGATAAATGTGTCTCATTGAGTGAGAGGTATCCACCTATTAAGGCTTTCCATTCTCTTCCCAAGATAATTGAGTAATTTCTCACAGGCATATCAATTACCTAAATGTTGAGGGTTGTCCTTATCTCGGGATGAGCGCATAAAACCAAGGTTACATCCTTAATCTTGCCTATGGCCATTTGTTGTAGACTATTATAGGAGATCATGCTTCTGGAATTTTCATTTGTACAAGACAAGCGTATCTCCTCCATAATAATATTTTACATCACGCTTGGGCCTGAACCACCATCAATGAGGCAAGTAGGGTGAAATTCTTCCCTCTCTAAGGACTATAATGTTCTTACCATTCTGAAGAATAGATAAATGTGTCTCGTTGAGTGAGAGGTATCCACCTGTTAAGGCTTTCCATTCTCTTCCCAAGATAATTGAGTAATTTCTCACAGGCATATCAATTACCTGAATGTTGAGGGTTGTCCTTATCTCGGGATGAGCGCATAAAACCAAGGTTACATCCTTAATCTTGCCTATGGTCATTTGTTGTAGAATATTATAGGAGATCATGCTTCTGGCATTTTCATTTGTACATGACAAGTGTATCTCTTCCATAATAATATTTGACATCACGCTTGGGCCTGAACCACCATCAATGAGGCAACAATGGGAAATCTTATCCATAATCTTTACAGAAATATAAAAAGGGGAATTTTTTACAGGATATCTAAATTTATATACACCTACTTTATTTACAGAAGAATCCTCTTCGTTTACCTCTTTGGAAAGATTGGATACAACGGAATATTTTCCTTCCATGAATTGCTTCAGATGCATCTATTGTTCAAGGATGACAACCATGTCTAGAAGGGTTGCATCTGCTTTGGTATTGGCCAACTGATTCAAGATATTGCATTTGGAAGAGGGGAGAGGAGGAGTGATCCCTTGACTCTCAAAAACCTTAGGAAACTGGAGAGTAGCAATGATTGAGGATGAGCTTGGTCTAGAAGAACTATGGGGAGGATCAAATTTTCCCTTGGGAGCATAGGCTTTGTTCCTAGTATTGATGACCATGACATCCTCTGGCTCTGCAAAATCTAGGACAACGATAGTAGCTTCTGGCGTTTTACCAAATATCTTATCTATGGCACTTTTCTTTACCTCACATGTGGTTTCTTTGTGGTGTTCCTCGAAAAAGTTACACCAAAAATGAGGCAAGATAGCCTTACGCTGAAAATTATTTTCAACTGGATTCCTAAAGGGGGTTGTAGAAGAGGATGAAGCTCCAGGGGTGAGAGGGGAGACAGTTCCCTTCTGCTTGAACACTATCATATGATTGTTCATGTCTTGTACTAGCTGTAATAGGCCGGACATGTATGTCTGTCTAATTGATTCTCCCTAGGGAAGACCAATTCTTTCAAGTTTTTATTCATAATCCGAACAAGCATGCAGAGCAGAACTGAGATTATCAATGGATTTTTCCTCAAGCCTATGACGGTAGGGGGGAGGAAATTCATTTTAGTAATGCATGAAAGTGGCTTGGTTATGAGGGCAGATAAGTTTGGGGATTTGATTGTATAAATTGGTGAAACGCAAGTTGAAAGACTTGACGGTCTCACCATCCTTATAGGTGACATTATTGTATTCCCTTAACTTCTCGATGGAGCTTTTGGACTGTCCATAAGTGGATCGGAACCAATATATTAAATCCTCCCAAGTAGATAGAATCTTAGGAGGAAGGTAAAAGAAGTTGGTCACAGCCTTTCCGTCCAAGGAATTGGTGAAGAAGCGCATGCAAGTGTCATTGTCGTTGGCCCCTATGTTATGACAAGCATTAGAAAATGCCACTAGGTGTTCATTTGTACTGACAATGTTATTTCCTGAAAACTTAGGTAGGTGCTCTTAAACTTCAGAAGTGGATGAGTAGCAGGTGCTAGGTTAAGAGGAGAGGGGACATGCCACAGTGTGGTTGTGTCGTCTTCTTCAAACTGAAAAAGGCCATACTTTTTAATGACTTTGGTGGGGTTTGTGGTAGATTGGATAGGGATATGGTGTCTATATAAGCTACCAATCACTGATGATGATGAATATTGGGAAGATGGAGCACTTCCAGTGTCACCAGAGCCACCACTAGATTCCATTGTGTGGATGATAGAGGAGGGAAAGAAAGACGAGCTGGACGAATCAGATAAATTCCTCCTCAGAGCACTTTGTTGGGTAGATAAAACAACATTTCTTCTTCCTATTTCAGCAATAGGATTGATTTCATATGACAAGCTTATTCTTCTTCTAGAAGCACGAGAATCTAAGGACATGAAACAAAGGCCAAAACTGAAGAAAAAAAAGGTTACTATTGATTTCTGGGATGTCTACGTCTAGCTTCCAATCATTATTGAGCACTAATATCTCGTTCAATCGCTGCCCAAGAATGGTTAAGCTCAACACTGGTATTGGTAGTGTCTAAAATGGTGTTAAATAGATTCAAAGCAATGCTAGTCTAGTCTTGAAGACTCGACTCAATATTAGGTTGCCTTGCAACATGCACAGTCATTAAGAAATAAAACAGTCAAGGATCAATAACAGAAAATAAATATTTATCGATGAAAATTGAGTATAAAATTTAACCAGAGAGATATCGAAGATCTCCCCAGTACGGTCGCCAAATAAATGTTGAGGAAAAGATGTGAAATGATCTTACTCAATCATTTTCAGACTCTGGTTGGCTAAAGAAAATTAGACGGGAATATCACCCTATTTTTATAGGCAACAAAAATAGCATCCTAACTCACAAGTATTAATTACGAGTGCTTAGGCTAGTCTTTTATCAATAAAAATATTGCTGGAAATTTACTTTTTATGTAATTTTCTGAACATATCAGTTGTTGAAATGAACGTAAAGATAGAAGTAAAGTCACTAAGATGATAATCAAGACAGATGAGACATAAATCAATCCTTTATTTTATTCAAATTCACCAAAGAGTCATTTTCTTTACAAAATCTCATACAAAAATTTTGGACCAAAGTCAAACTTAGACATCCCCAATGGAACATACAAAAGGACCTATGACAGAAAACCAAAACTAAACTCTAAAATCTGGATCAACTTGCCACAGATTTCTACCCACTCAACTTTGCACAATAGCCTTTGTCAGTCATGAAAACTAATTCACAAACAAACAAGTCTACACAGACTATCAAAGATAGATCAACACCTCTGAAAAACAAGTGTCTGAATGATGTAATTCAACCCTGAATATTGTTGTCTACAATAAGACCCTGCTATCATAAAAGAGAATTAGGCTTGTGATGAATAAATGAATGAATGAAAACTGAACTATCTCAACATAAACTCAAAGAACAATCCTTAATATGATTTTTCTTTTATCCTTCCTCTGTTCCTCCCTTTACTTTTTCTTTTAAACAAATTAGAATTGGTTGAAGTAGTTGAACCAACTCATTAGTTAAGTTAATTAAAAGTCTCAACCAGCTTTAGTTAGGGGGGAAAGTAATAATCATAATAAGGTTTATAAATAAATAATAACTAGTAGGTGGGACCCCTTGTGAATCCCTTCAGCTCATAACAATCGTAACATAACTATTTAGTTAAGAAAAACACACCTTCTTGTGACTCCCATCCACATATTCACATTTGACAATTTAGCTCATGATATTTGAAATTATTTTCAAAAAATATTACTCATGTAACCAAAAATAAAACATGTTGTCCAAAGTTTCATGAAGTCAACTATCATCAACAATAGATAAAAATAAAAACTCAAAATCCATATTTCCCACTATACGATGCAATCTTTCCTTGATTATTGTTGTCACTGTTATTGGATAAATCGGTAGGTGCGGAAACTAACTGATCTCCCTAGATCCACCTAGATCTAGAACAAAACACACCGGAACATGACGCTTTCCTTAAGTTTTAGCTATTGAATTTACTAACTAAAGAGGGATAGGTGACATACCATTTAAACGCCGCTTCCTCACGCTATCACCATCTTAGCTCCGTTCCAACACTCATACAATGATGATCCTTCAAAAGAATGCAACCAACCAAAGTGATAGTAATAGCATAAACTCAATATAAACCTATGAATGTGATCAAGGAATCATACAATAAAACACGACAATCTTTATAGGAAAGAATCATATTACTGTATCATATTAAATGTGAAAGAGAGATTACAACCATGGCCTTGATGTTGTAAGGTCCCTTCCAACTGTCCTTCGTTCCCCACACACTTCCATTCCAAGAATTCTGGGAGCACAGATCTGATAATATTCACAATCTATCTTGACAAAGGCAAAACTCAAAGACACTCCAACCAAGCTAATCATTCCAAGCCAAATCCAACTTAGCCCTTCTCCATGAGAGTTCCTCTCCTTTTATAAGTTGAAGAGGATAAGGTGAGGAGGTTAGGATGATCCCACTAAATAATGAAAGTGAGTAAGATCCAAACCATTCAGATGCCACCTCACCATGGAAGTTTCTCCTTCTAGAAGATTCAAGAAAACACTCATTTTTCCCACGTGTAAGCATTCTCGCACCTCGCCTATAGAGTAGACTGTGAACTCCTCATGACCTAGCTATGATGCACCTTGTGAGAATCAAGCATTCTCACACCCTAGCTATAATGCAGCCTGTGAACTTCCTTTTTTATAGGGTTTTTACAAAGGAAAATGCAACTTCTTTTCTCAGGAAAATTTCTTCTCCCTTCCTTCTTCAAGAACTTAGGCCACTGACCCCTCTGAAGGAAACACATAGGTTTACATCATTAATGGTCATAGGGATGACAAAAATAATGTGTAACAAAGAGCTCCCCAAAGTATGAAGTTAGAACAGAGTGATAGTTGAAATACTTTGTCGAGTGTGTGTAGGGAACAAGGAACAGTCGGTCGGAAACCTGCCAGCAAACAAGGAAATACAGTACAATAATATATCATCACTGAGGTAGGAATTCCCATACTTAGAATAAAAATGAATCAGAGCATAAATGCTGACATGCGAAGATCCATGTCAAATAAGACAGGTCATGGCCACCAAACATACATTGTGGATCCACGCCATTATGACTCAAATCTAAACATAGCCACCAAAAATAGACTGTAGATCTATGTGTTAAAGACTCAAATTTGAACATAGCCACGATACATACAATGTGGATCTATGCAACAGTACAAACTAAATATACTCCAACGCAACCTGAATCTGTCAAAAAAGATCCAGGGTCTTCATCTCCACCACTCTATAGTACGAATCTAACCAGGTGAATACATGTGTTGAAGTCGAACATGGTAGAAACCACTTGATTACCAGTCATTAGTGTATACCGTTAACAAGTGTGAGGGAGATCACCATTAATGTCAATGACTCCCAAGGTACACTAGTACAATCCAATGAATGTGAATAAATGAGTTGAAGTTAAACTCTCAGCGGAATCTCCCAATCAGGGGTCAATAATGAAAACCCATTGTCGAAAGCG
>CBVK0100692622.1:0-11095 GCA_900067695.1 Picea abies
GTGGATTCTTAGGTATTTGAGAGGTACTGCTACTCATGCATTATGTTTTTGATGTTCAGACATTGTTCTACCGGGATATGTTGATTCAAATATGGTGGGTGATAAAGATAGTAGGAGGAGTACCACATCATATGTTTTTATTGTAGGTGGAACAACAGTAAGTTGGATTTTGAAACTACAAAAGGTTGTTTCACTTTCAACAATGGAAGCAAAGTATATTGTTCATACAGAGGCTAGTAAAGAGATGATTTGGTTACATATGTTTATGGAGGAATTGGGATAGAAGAAAAAGAATAGTAGTTCTATTGTGACAGTGAGAGTGCCATTTATCTTGAAAAGAACTCAACCTTCCATTCGAATACTAAGAATATACAACTCAGGTACCATTTCATATGATTCGTTCTAGAACATGGACATTTGAAGTTGGAAAAGATATATACTAGATAGAATCCTACATATATGTTAACAAAGGGAGTAACCAGGGAGAAACCAAGTTCATGCTCAGTTTTAGTTGGTCTTTAGGAATGAAGGTGAATATGAGAAATTTTCCAGGTCTAAGGTGGATCATTGTCCAACAGGTACAATAGCAGTGGAGTTGTTGTGATCAATCTCCAAGTGGGAGATTGTTGGTTGTGGATCCTGATTATCTTCCTAATTCATATGCAAGTCAAAGAAACTGCAGGATACAAAATTCATGCCCCCCCCAGCCATGAGGGGACTGGAATTTTTGTTTTTTGTAATTCAAATATTTTAATTTCATAGTCAATCTGGATTGTTCATTATAAGGTCGCAGATATGACGGTGGAATTTATGTTAGGGTTTTTTCCCTAGAAGGAAACCCTATCTTATGAGGGAATTGTATTGTGGCTTTGTATTATTGTGAATATTGTATTATGAGAGAGGATATTGTGAGAGAAATAAGATGAAGTTATAGTGGGTATGATGTAGGTTGCATCCCTTCATTTGTTGAATAATAATAAAGGAAGGACCTGTAAATTTCTCTAGTGAACGTAGCCCACATTGGGTGAACCACGTATATGCATGTCTCTATTGTATTGTGTATCTTCTGTATTTGTTTTATTTTATTGCTCTGTGATCCTATTTTTTCTAAGATATTTGTATATTTTAAAATGGATTTATGTGATTATTATATTATTTGTATATTTTTTAATAGTTTTATTTTAAAGCCGTGAAATTTATCGTAATTTCATCCCTGTCCCTGTACATGGACATGCCCGAATTTGTCCCTGTCCATATACATGGACATGCCCGAATTTGGGCCTGTCCATATTTGTATATTTTTTAATGGTTCTATTTTAAATACATGAAACTTATCATAATTTCAGCCTTGTCCATGTACATGGACAAGCCCGAATTCAGACCTGTCCGTGTACATGCACTACTACATATTGAAAGAATTGTGATGGCTACTTGCGAGGAAAATACTCTTTCGTTGCAAAATTCAAGAGAAAAAGTTCAATTTTGTTCTAAATCCAGTCTGTATTCATCGCTATCTCGATGGAATCAAACTTTCATCTATTTTGCGATGATCATCAAGATAGTGGAATATTGTCTCTATTTCGACGAACGTGTGTATTCATCGCAAGAACGACGCTAAATATTGACCGTTACACTCTTTGATACTATCCATATTGACCATTATACAATTTGACAAAGTCTAAATTGATTTGGTCAACGTCCGTCACAAGAGTGACAAGAAGACCGTTATAACCACTATACCCTTTGACAAAGTGACCAAATATAACAAATAACTAGTTATATTTAGGTCACTGTTCGTCACAATTGTGATGAAAGTGACCTAAATTTACCTATAAATATTTGACGATTTAAAGATGTTGTGACAATCTTGCTATAACAATGACGGTTCCGAAAGGGTATTTTTGTGCGGAAGTTGTGCGGAAGAATGTCGCAGAATATAATTAGAGGTGGGGAAAAAAGTAAAGTGGGTGAAAAAGGTAATGGTAGATGTTATTTCCCTTGCAAAAAATGTTGCCTCATACGTCCCGTAAGAATTTTAATAGCAACAACTACAAAACATTGTAGGAAATATGGTCACATTGATGGCAGATTGAATGAATATCGTCCCATTCATTTTTTTTATTTCCCTATAAGTTGCCTACACCTATGACTTATGAACTTCAAATTACCGTCACTTTTTGCAAATAGACGATATTTTCATTTCATGCGACATTTGCAAATTGGTTTCAATTTAGTTTTCACGACTGTAAGCGTGAAAATTCCTCCATCGTTATTTGAACTGTCATGATCTTCTCATTGATATTTTGAAAGGCACTTACCTTTGGTTTGTTATTAAGTGGCTGGAATGATTTTTTGAACTATGTCCATGTGCCTATTCTTGCTTTGATTGCGCAACATGATCTTTATTTGATTGATAAGGCATTGAGCATGTAAATTTATGGGTTATATTTGATTCTATAAGGGTCATGGTTGATTTTGTTTTATATAATTTGATCCTTATTATTATAAGCTCTTGGCTTGTCGATTTTATGAAATCATTGGTCACAATGTTTATAAATGTTTGATTACACATTATGCAATGGCGCGTTGGTTAAACATTTGGGTTTTGATTTAACGTTGAAAGACAATGGTTTGAATTATTACAATGGCACATATTTAACTTCGGGTTTGATTTCGTATTGAACATTCATGCTTTCAAACAATATATTGGCACATTGACATATCATCCACCGTTTGATTCATTGGGTTGGCTGAATATTATGGTTTGAACGATGTCATGATTGATTTAACAACCTTGTACTTGGTCATTACTATTTTGCATGGCGGTGAACTATCCCACCACCCTCACACGCGCACATTAATTTTCCTCCCCTTTCATCGTTCTCAGTTGTTAGCCCAAATGATTTTGCTCCTATGTGTTGTATCCAAACCCTACCATGTGCTCGCACCATGGCTCCAGTCGTAAGGGATGAACCCAATGGTTTCCAGGCTTTGTTGATGTTCGACAGTGCTTACAATGACCTTGATGAATTTGGATGGCTCCCGTTCATACGAAAGTTTGATGGTTTTAACCCTTGCGTGGCTCAGCAATTCGCATTAACCTTTGATGGCTGCCGAGCCAAGGTCGGGGATGTGCAATTGGAAATTAATGAGCAATTTCTTAGCTTAGCTACCGGTCTGCCTGTCACTGGGCAAAGATGGTCAAAAAATTTCAAAGTGGAAGACGTCTCGTGGACACTGCTCTTCCAGTCGCGAAGGGTGAGCTCCTGTGACAAAGGTTTGCCTACGAGTATGCTCAAGCAACGATGGCACGACTTGCTGATGATAACCAAGCAGTTTATCACCTGCGAGGGTCGGTATGGTTTTGTTTTCTTGTATCACCTTCGGTTACTTATGGTTTTCATGGGCTATGAACTTAATATGCCTTATTACTTGCATAGGAGCCTGTTCAAAATGTCTAAAAGATATAAACAGAACCAGGCTGATAGCAACCTTTTTCACTTTGGGTTAATTAAAATGCTTGTTGTTTGTCATTTGGGGTTACACCAAGACTATTGGAATGATTTTCTTACTCATAATAATTTTGAAGATTCAAACCCACCACAGGTTGACAAACCTGTGGTAAGTGAGGGCTAGTCTGCACCCCCGGTACCCTACAGTGCTCTGTTACCTAAACCCTTACCCGACCCGCCTATTGAACTACCCTAGTCTATGACCAAGGACGTTGAAACTGTTAAACCCGTGGCTAAAAGGCCTAAAGCCAAACCTACTGCTAATTCCAAAGGCAAAAAGAATGCTTGACTAGTCTCTCACATGGCAAGAAACAAACCGAAAATTCCTGTCAACCCTGACCCTATCATGGTGAGTGAAGATTCTGACTCGGAGGTTGAACGTTACCTGGCAAGTGAATATCCCTATTCGGAAGGTCTGTGTGACAAACCCTCATACGACTTTGTAAAAACCCTACCACCTTGCTTGAAAAATGACCCTAATTATCCAGGCATTAAAATGCCTTGTGAAACCCCCGGTGACTCGTCAAAACCCTCCCCTGCTCTATCTCAACCAGTTTCTCCACCATGTGATCAGTGTGGCTCGTGGATAAAAAGGTATTACCTTGATGTGCCAATGCTGCAGTCTAGAATTCATTCTCTAGAGGATCAAGTTGTAAGGCTCACCAGTCAAAGGGCTAAATTGCAAGCCACTGATAAGAAACAACGAACAACAGGTTCTATTTTGTTTAAGAATGTGGAGTCGGCTACAGCTGTCGTCAATTCAAAATTGGAATAGCTCGAGCAACCTCACTGGTATGAATATCACCTATTTATATGACAAACTCATAGCTCTGTTTACAACGTAGATTTGCTTCGTCACATAAGCATGCATTATTGTATATAATTTTGTTTTAATAAATTGAATGTCATTTTCCCAGTTTAGCTTTGATTGGATTTAGCTTTGATTCGATTGATCGTGGTATGGATTTGATTTAATTTGGCTTGAATTGAATACTTTGTTGCTTATTAAAGTTGTTAATATCTTTTCTACATAAGTTGTTTCTGGTATTTCAATTTTGAACACAGTCAATGTTTCGATTCGAATTGGTTATATTCTATACGATATGGTTGGCAATAATGGTTAACTATTATGATTTTATGTTCCATGTCATTTTTGACCAATTTGAATACCATTCAATATGTTTCTGTTAATATGTAACCAAATTGCGAATAGATACGAATCATAACTATTATACCCAACCGATCGATTCTCATTGTTTTGTTTGACCGTGTTATCAGTTCGATTCGTATTGCAACAAATATATTGTTTAAATTTGATTTGGGAACGGACGTGATTATGCCCAGGATTATGATTTGTTTCTATATTTGACTCAGTCATGATTCGATTCAATTGTTGCCCAGTTTACGATTATCATCTCTGTCGATTTCATGATGGTTGTGATTACTATTTTTGGTCCTGTCTGTTGACTATGTAACGCTTAGCGATCGAAGTCTATGGCAAGGTTTGGTTGATGATGTTATGAATGTTTTATTTGACTATAATCGTAACAGTCTTTCCATATCGGTATTTGATTAAAACAACATGAATCTTTTACACATTGTTACAGCCGTAACAAATCGATTTTGATTGTGTTCAATTATGATTGTGTTGGATTACATCGTATCCTATACGATATGATTCACTCTTAATTTCATTTGAATTGAAACAGTCTTGTTGTTGTTTGACCTGATTTTATGGCAACCATGAAACAGAGTACTCATACCCTTGTTTCGATTGAATCACTTTTGATTTGGTTTAATTGGAATGATAAAATCATGTGAGTCATTAGTGATTCATTTTTAATGTTTATTAAAAGAAAATTGGATTGGATTATTTTAAAGAATATTTGATTTGATTTCTATCTGGTCCTGTATGCTATTTTAGACTAGCTACAGAATCAGATGATTTTGTAGCTAAGTCTGTAGGATCAATTTTTTATTATTTTGTTACTGAAAATATCTTTCTAATTTAATATTTGTGGTCTATTGCAGGTCAATTCAAAATTGCAGTAGAGTTTATGAGCAGTTAGGGGATATTTCAAAGATTTCACTTGCATTTTAGTTTCTTAGTGTAGTTGATTTTGGGATATCTCCAAGATTATGTAAAACATTTTGATATTATCCACAGGGAGGTTTTACCCTGTGGAGAGACTTATATATACTTATGATTTTTGTAATAATGAACATCCTCATTCGTGGGAGAACAAGGATATGGAGTTCTAATATAGACTGAAGCAGAATTTGGTGTTTTGTCACAGCTTTCGCTTCTCATTATATCAATATTTTGTTTCATGTTGTGTATATCAATTTGTATCTGGTTAATGACTACTTTAGATATCTTAATCATGTGCAAATGATATAATTTTAATCACTGTAATTCATATCTGGTTTCTTCCAAATGTATAAATGACATAACGATTGTTAATTAAGTTTGTGAATGATAGGTTTATCTTCTTCATAAGTTGAATTATTTAATATAAGTTTTTGCATAACAGGTTTCCCTTATTGCAGAGATTTATAATCATATAGTTGTTATGATTTTTTATGTCTTGTTTATCTTGTAAACACTTCAAAGAGCAGCACAGCCAATCGTTTACGAAAAGCTTTGGAATAACCGGTGCAAGTTTCCTTCCTCCGACCAGCTTCGAAGTCATCTTACGCAGGACAAATTAGGAGCGCTTCCAGGTCAGTTAGTCGCTCGTTTGTTTATTGTTTTTATTAGTTTAGATAGAACTAGTATATTGGATTGTTTAATTTCAGTAAATATATTAGATTGTTTAATTTCAGTAGTTTTACTTCTTATTCATAAAATATAAAAAAATCAAAAAGAGATTCCTGGCTGTCTTAGGGAAAAAAACACATGAGTTTTGCAAGTTTTAATTAAATCTGTAGGTTGTTTATAGTGTACATTTGTGAATAAGTAATATTACAGCTGGTAATTAGATAGTTGATTTGAGTTATTATAATAGTAATTAGTAGATTGTATATAATAGTTAGAATAGTTATATTTAGTTTTAGTTTAATTTAGTATTTTGTTTTAATTAGATTAGTGAGTTAGTTTGTTTGTGTTAGTTAATTTGTTTTATTAGTTTTAGTTTGTTTTATTAGTTTTATTTAGTTTTATTTAGTTTTATTTGTTTTAGTTAGATTAGTTAGTTTAGATTAGTTTTCTCTTTGGTTTTCTTAAAATACCTTAGGGAGGCCAACGGAGCCATTAAACTCGTCAGGGTGGTTCATTCCAAATGGCTTGGGTTATTTAGACAACCCCGGACCGGTTCCACTCTCTCAATTGACGGATGGACAATTTTTCCTGTCAACAGGTCCAAAATTGGGCGCACATCTCTCGAGCGGTCAGGATTAAAGCACTTAGATCAACGACGCTCAAGCAATTTCAGACCCCCCTTTCCTTTCTGTCTTTAATACAGGGGGGTCTGGAATGGTGGAGTATTGACAAAGGGCCCCACTCCTGTCGTGTCACCTTCTGTGTCGTTCTCCACCTGACCGTGTGACAAGGCTCGACCCTCCTTGTCCTATGACATCTGTCCATCTCTTGGTGATGTGACCAAGGGTTGTGACCACAGCCTTATGTCTCTCCATATTGTGATTCGCGAAACTCCGACACGAGCCATAATCAACGGTCTAGATTCATTCTTGATTCAATGGCTACGATTGCATCGCGACATCGCATATCGCGAAATCGGGGTTCTTGAGGTCAAGTGACTTTGTCATTTCAAAGTCCCAATCCCCGATACTCCATGTAGAGGATCAACGGTCCAGATCTCATTCTCGATTCAATGGCTGCGATTTCATCGCGACATCGCATATCGCGAAATTGAGGTTCTTGAGGTCAAGTGACTTTGTCATTTCAAAGTCCCGATCCCCGATACTCCATACAAAGGATCAATGGTCCATATCTCATTCTCGATTCAATGGTTGCGATTGCATCACAACATTGCATATCGCAAAATCGGGGTTCTTGAGGTCAAGTGACTTTGTCATTTCAAAGTCTCGATCCCCGATACTCCATGCAGAGAATCAATGGTCCAGATCTCATTCTCGATCTTGCGCCCACTTCTCCTTGAACTTTAAAGACCGTGCATATTCTCCTCGATCCAACGGTGGTCGGACCTTGCTCTCGGATCTAACGGCTAAGATCTGTCTTCCTCTTCAACGATCAGAGATTCTTCTTCTCAAGAGATTCTTCTCAAACTTTCTCTCATTCGCTTCCTTCGATCATTTGTTGCCTTCGATAATTTACTACTTTCTATCATTCACCTCTATGAACTTGTCTTATGTTTGCCTGTCATCTTCATTGTTTCCATCAATGACAAGCATTCGTTGTCTATTAACTGAATTTGCCAATCGTTGTCTGTTAATTGAATTTTCCAATAACTGTCCATTAACTGAATTTTCCAACAATCTCCCCCTTTGGCATTGATGGCAACACAAGCACCCACATGTATTCAGATCTTATCTCCTGCTCTTTTCTCCCCCCTTTGACATCAATGTCAAAGAAGAACCATTCTTCCCTTGATCTGTTATTCGAACATACTCCCGCTGTCAACTATAAGCATCTTGGAAATACACCAGATATTCAATAATTACTCCCCCTGACCAGGTGAACAGATTAAACACCAGAAATTATAACCCCCAACTTTTGATGAAGGTATCCAAAAGGGGTCGCTGCTAATGGTTTAGTAAAGATATCAGCAATATGTTCTTTGGAAGGAATATAATTCAGCTGAACAATTCTGTTTGTAACTTGTTCTCGGAGAAAATGATACTTGATTGGAATATGCTTAGTCTTGGAATGAAGAACAGGATTCTTGGAGACACTAATAGAACTTGTGTTATCACAATGAATTGGAATAGGATCAGTGTAAGTTACCTTCATATTTGCAAGAGTTTGTATCATCCGTAAGATTTGTGTGTAGCAAGTAGCAGCAACAATGTATTCTACCTTTGTAGTGGATAATGAAATAGATCCTTGCTTCTTACTAAACCATGCAACTAATGAGTCACCTAGAAAAAATGCTCCTCCACTGGTGCTTTTTCTCTCATCAACACAGTTTGCCCAGTCGGCATCTGAATAAGTAATTAACTAGAAATTCTGATTTCTAGGGTACCACCGTCCATATGTCATTGTTCCCTTCAGATATTTGAATATTATTTTAATATCTACCAAGTGACTTTTTTTAGGAGCAGACTAAAAACGACCTACCATTCCAACAACTTGCATTATATCAGGACGATATGCTGTGATGTACCGAAGATTGCCTATCATTGAACGATATGTCCTTTGATCAACATCAGGTGAGATATCATCTTTGCTCAGCTTGCAACCAACCACCATAGTGTTGGTCACTATAATTGCTTAATTAATTTCAAACAACCAAGTGAAACATAAATTATCAACCCAGGGAAGTCTTTTGTTTCAAAGACAGCCACACACTATATATGCTCAATTCCAAAAGCACTTAGTGTTGTAGTAAAGAAAATTATTCTATCTATACTTTGCTGGAATGAACTGAAGCTCTGGATTAAATCACAGGAAAGTAATCTCCCTATTGCAATTCTTTATAGTTCAAATTAAGAATCCTGGATTACATTTAAAATAACATTGCAATGGGTAATAACAACTGTCTTGTAATCAGAGAACAGGACCCTTACTCTCAAACAGAGACTCGGTACTAACACTCTTATATGAAAGCAATGATGCAGAAAACAATAAACTCTATCTAACAGAAAACAAAGCACTTAGTTCCTTTCTGTCTAAGCAGGAGCCTTGAGCCTTACTTCTGTTTAGCACACTTGTGAGGTTGAGGTCTACAGAGAACAAGGCAATCTGATTCCTTCCTTTCTGAGCAGGGATCTCTAACCCAGTTTCTAGCTAACATAGGAAAAGTACACAATGAATAGGATGTTTTGGTCCCTTCCTTTCTGAGTAGGAACCCTTAATCCAATACCTGGCTAACACACTTGCAGAGGTAAGGAAATCTATAGAAGACAAGGCGTTGTAGTCCCTTCCTATCTGAGCAGGGACACTTAACCAAATCTCTGGCTAGCACACTTGCAGGGATAAAGGAAATCTACAGAGGACAAGGTATTGTAGTCCCTTCCTGTCTGAGCAGGGACACTTGACCAAATCTCTGGCTAGCACACTTGCAAGGAAAGGAGATCTACTGAATTCGAGATGGTTAGATTCCTTCCTGTCTGAGCAGGAACCTTTTATCCGGACCTCTGTCTAGCACAACTGCAGTAGGAATGAGTTCTACAGAGGGTCTGATATTTTAATCCCTTCCTGTCTGTGCAGGAATCTTTAATCAAACCTCTGCTAACCTAAAATCACCACACAAGATTGCTGATAAAAGAATTATAATTGCCATTCAATAACTAAAATAGAGTCAGTAGTGTTTCAGCAAAGCAGAATCCAATGAAACAGTGTTTCAGCAAACAACAATCAAACTAAATATGAACAGGAATTAAACAATCACACTTCTAACTAAGGGGTGAATCTTGTGAAGAAGGTGGGCCCTCCCTTCTCACAAGATTCCCCTGAAACGGGAAAACTTAGAGACGAATAATCAAAGCAGTCTTCTATTCATCTGTTGAAATATCACATTACAAATTGGAAAGATCGAGCACGTCCCCTTCTCTGAAGTTCTTCAATACATAAAAACTTGGACTTCTCGAATGGTGATCTCCCCTGAATTTAAAGGGGGAATCCCATCGATACAATCATTACAAAGCAGATCTGAATCCTATACTAAATCAGATCTTCTTTCTAAATTAGTATAGGGTGTCCTATTCTCACGCAACTAAATGCTAATACAGGAGCTGAACGAGGCATTGCTGTTACGGCTGGTGTAACAGCTTCTTTTCATAGTTGTTGATGTTGTTTCAACATCGCAATTCACAGGTTGTTTCAGCCACGTGAATTGCGCCCTTTGACTGTGTCGGCCTTGACTGCTAACTGTCAGGGCTCGTGTTTCAGCATCGTGGCGGTCTCCTCTGTGTCTCAGCATCTGCACTTATGAACTGAGTGACAGCTCCGTGTTTCAGCATCTGCATCCCCGAACTATGTAGCTGCTCCGTGTTTCGGCATATGCGCCCTTAGACTGTGTAGCAGCTCCGTGTTTCAGCATATGCGTCCTCGGACTGTGTAGCAGCTTTGTGTTTTAGCATATGCATCCTCAGGCTGTGTAGCAGCTTCCGTGTTTCAGCATCAGTTCAATAGCGACTTTAGACAGTTTTGTGTTTCAGCATCGGCCTTGAATACTATTCTGCAAATATGGACACTTATGCACTTCTAATCAATGGTTAGGTTCAAAAAGTAATGTAAAGTATTATGCAAAACAGATTAAGCATATAGTAATGAGAAAGGACGTTGTATACCTTGGAATGATCAGGTGCAGTGATATTATGAGTCTAAATACTAGTGATGAAAGGTATAATAATGGCAAAAAGTATGGGCAAAAAGGTGCAATATGTGGTCCTAACATCCCCCCCAGCTCAAGGTGTTGCATGTCCTCAGGCAACTCACT
>CBVK0100692623.1:0-11095 GCA_900067695.1 Picea abies
ATATATATATATATATATATATATATATATATATATATATATCTGAAACCGTGATGTTGGAAAACAAATGGAACAACCACGTTCCACCCAACTGTAGATATAGAACAAACGAGATTACTTGTCCTGATCACCCCCTAGTGTGACCATGACTCCATAAGGGAAAATTGAGCATCACTCCTTAGCCATTGTCTCTTTGTACAGTTCAGAAAGTCATTTTCCTAACACCACTTGTGCTCATAACAAAAAATAGTATTCTCCACAACATACTAATCAGTGTCCTACCTCACACATATGTTCTATATATATATTTTTCCATTTCCCAGGAATTTTCCATCCATTTCCCTCCTTGGGAAATTCGCAGCTTTACAAATCCCTGATTTGTAGGGGCTTCTAGTGACAGAACTCAACTTCTGACACTCGTAAAAATCAGCTCTGAGTTAACTCCAACATGTTCCCCACTCATGGATTCATAGTCAACTACTTGTAACCTAGATGTTCCACTTGTTTTCCAACATTTAATTTATTAAAATAATTGTCTCATACATGTGTCTATAAAAAAGGACAGTTTGCAAGTCAAACTCTTGCCCAACAATCATAAAAACAATAATTACATGCCTTCACAATTTCAAATCCAAATTTCCATAAATGGAAATTTATTTTTAAAATAATAACATTAAAATAATTTATTTTGATATTTGAGGATGTCACATCCTTTCCCCCTTAAGTATACCACTGTCCTCAATGTTAGTCTCTTCCTCAATCCATCACTTGGAACAAAGTTGGATAATATTTCATCATTTCTTCTTCCAACTCCCAAGTAGCCTCCTCAAGATTAAAGTGCTTCCAATGCACTTTTACTTGGGTGATGGCTCTGTTTCAAAGTATTGTTTCTTTCATGACCATAATGCATAGCGGTTTCGCTTGGAACTTGCCTTGTAGTTCCACCTACACCATGTTCCACTCAATGATGTGAGTAGGATCATGAATATATCTTTTTAATAATGAAACATGAAAAACATTATGAACTTTTCAATGATGTGAGTAGGATCATGAATATATCTTTTTAATAATGAAACATGAAAAACATTATGAACTTTTAAATTTACAGGGAGTGCTAGTTGGTACGCTAGTGGTTTAATTCGAGTTAAGTCTTTGAATGGAATACAAAATCTTGTCACCAAATTGGAATAACTTCCTAGTTTTAGGGAGCTCCTCCTTGCTTTGAATTTGAGATATACATGCTCTCTGATTTTGAATTTCTGATGTATCCTTTTTAGATATGCATATCCTTTATGTCAATCTTGTGCCTTTTTAAAATTTTGTTGTACCTTTTTGACCATCCTTTCCATTTCTTGGAGCATTTATGGTCCAACCATAATCCTATCAATTGGATTATCCTAACTAATTGAGGTTTTAAATTTCCTTCCATATAAAAATTCGAAGGGACTCATCTTAGTTGATGCTTGATACTCATTATTGTATGTCAATTCAATTAAGTGTAGATACTCTTCCTACTTAGTTGGTTTTTTTCTTACATACATTCGTAACATATCTTCGATAATCTGATTCATACGTTTTGTTTTCTCATCCGTATGTGGATGGTAACTTGTGTTGAAATTCACATTAGTACCCAAACCTGCAAACAATTCCTTCCAAAAATTGGATGTATATTTAATGTCTCTATATAAAATCACCACCTTAGGAATCCCATGCAATCTAAATATTTATTTCATAAAACTTTCAAAAATATTAATCGTTTTGTAATTAGATTTCGCAAGTATAAAATGTGCCTACTTACTTATCTTATCAATCGCAACCATAATTGAATCGTTTTGTCTTTGAGTTTTAGGAAAACCTGTAATGAAGTCCATTGAAATAATTTCCCATTTCCATTCTGGTATAGGTAGAGGTTGTAAAATACTCGTCGAATGTTTATGTTCATCCTTTACATGTTGAAAATCTAAACATTTAGAGAGGTATTTAGTTTTTTCATGTTTCATATTGGGCCAATAAAAGTATTTTCTTAAAGTTGTTATCATTTTCTGGCATCTGAGATGATTAGAATATGGTTTTTTGTGTAGCTAATTAAGAATCACCATCTTCATCTTAGTAGAATTTGGTACATATAACCTATTTTTTAACCTTAATAGTCCATTTGTATCCATACTCAGATCTTTATTGTGCAAATTCCCTCATTTTTCTACAATTGATCTGTTGTTTTGTTCTATTTTACATCATTTATTCTTTCATATTTAATCCTATCCTCGATATTGTTTTGTTCTTTGTTGATGATTACTTCATATCACTCATTATTTATCTGACTTAGTGCATCTGCAACTTTATTTTATTCTCCTTTGATGTGTCATACCTCAGAATCGAACTCCCTTTGAAAGGCCAACCACCTCTCCTGTATTGCATTGATAAATTGTTGACTGAACAAGTGTTTTACACCATTGTTATCTATTAGTAATAGAAATTTCCTTCCAATTAAATATTTCCGCCACATTTTCAATGCATGAATTACAACTGTTAATTCTAGATAATGAGTTACATATTTTCTTTCATGTACCTTTAATGTGCATGATTCATAACAAATGACATGTCCATCCTATGTTAGTACTCCTCATAATCCTTCTTTACTTGCATCCACACAAACTATAAAGTATTTATATGAGTCTGCCACTTTAAGTATCGGCGTTGTAGTTAACAATCCTTTCAATTTGTCAAAAGACATTTTTTGTAAAACCCTTCGATAAATCTCCATTAATCCCCATGAATGATCTTATGTCTGCTACATCTTTAGGAATAGGTTATTCCATAATGTCTCTAATCATTTTAGGGTCTACTGCAATATCGACGATATTACATGTCCTAAATATTGTATCTTCCTTTGGTAAAAGTTGCATTTATAAAACTTAGCATATAGTTTATGCTCTCTTAGAGTGCGTACCACTATTTTCAAATGTTGTTCATGTTATTCTTTAGTTTTTTAATAGATTATTATATCATCAATAAAGATTAGTACAAATTTATCCAAATAACTGTTGAATATATTGTTCATCAAGCACATAAAAGTTGTTGGTGCATTAGTAACTTCAAACAGAATCACTACAAATTCATAATGACTATAACAAGTTCAAAATGTTTTTTTGTTTACATATTCATCCTTTATCCTCATATGATGATAACCATAGCTCAATTCTATCTTAGAGAATATTTTTTCTCCTCCTACTTGGTCAAATAGATCATTGATCCTAGGTAAAAGATATTTGTTTTTAATCGACATTTTATTCAATTGATGATAATCAATACAAAATCTTAGTGTTCCATCCTTCTTTTTAATAAATAAAATTGGTGCTCCCCATGGTGAAACACTTGGTGTGATGTTTTATTTATCTAATAGGTTAATTGAATTTGTAGTTATGTTATCCTCAGGAACGCTCATTCTATAAGGTGCCTTTGATACTGGGGCAGATCTAGATAGTAGATCAATAGAGAAATTTATTTTTCTAAGAATACATCTTTAAATCCATGAAGGATTGCAAAGTCTTCCAAACTCGGTTTGTTTTCTCTTTCCAAAAGATTAGTTACTTGAATAGAATACACTTTGCAACCCTTACTAATACATTTCTTTAATTGCATTGGTGATAATTGTCTAACAAAAAATGGTTTTCTAATTTCTTGTACTATTCTTCATGTATTATTTTCATCCTTGTACACAAATGACTTTTCATAACAACTCGGTATCACTTTATTCCTTTCTAACCAGTACATTTCAGTAATTATGTCATTTGACCCTAAAGGTAACATGCTTAGATTTAACTTTGTATTCTAACCACTTAAACGTAGTTCACAATGAGAAACAAATTATGCTACCTTTCTTTTTATCCCTTTTTCTAACTGTACTAACCAATATTTAATATGTTTTACCTTCTTTAGCTTGTTCGATTCTACTAAAGTTGGGGTAATATAACTTAAATTAGCTCACGGGTTAATTAGTATAGATACATTGTTGATATGAATTCTACCTTCAACTTCTACAATAGTGGATTGATGATCTACTTTTCTTCCATCCAAAGATGCATTCATTTTATGAATGTTTCTTCCAATATCTCCAACTCTTGAATCTTCTTGTAGATTGTGGACTGAAGTTTTAATTGACAGGTTTAAGTGTGGACAATTTATCTTCAGATGGGGTTATCCACACTCCCAAAATTTTAACTGTTCTATGGGAATTTCCATTATCTTGTTGAATACCAAATTAATTGGTTTATTTCCCACATGAGCATGCTCTGTGCTAGAGGGATAATCATTCCTTTGGAATACTTTAGTCATGGTATAGTAAGGGGATGGCTTGAAACCTTTCTTAGGTTGACTCAATTCATCATGCTTCTTATATTTCCATGCCTTAGGATTTTGAGATCTTTGTTTATATTGTTCATAACATATTGTGGCTTTCCTAAATACCTCATTCAAAGACTTAGGATTATTAAATTCAATTTTGTCTTTCTAAGAGTGTGGTAGGCAATTCAAGAACCTTTGAATCTTTACTTTATCTTCTTTGATATAAGGTACAAACCTCATAAGATCTAGAAATTTATTAATTAGATCATCCATAGACATTTGTAGTAGTCACAATTCATAAAATTTTTTAGTTTTTATTTCATAATAACTTTCTGATAGGTGTTGTTTCTTGAAATTATTTTTGAGTTCTATCCTTTCCATTAATTTCTCTTTCAATCCTTTAGCTTGCTTTGTATCTTGCCACTAGATACTAGCCTTTCCTTTTAAATTATAAATTGTCATTATGGCTTCATATTACTAGAATAATTATAAATCTAAAAGTATTTCTTTATTTCTAGCATCCAGGCTTCAGTTTCTTCACGCTTCTTTGATTCTCCATCAAAAGTGGAGGGATTTATCTCTTTGAATTCACCTTCCAAGTGATCCATTTTTTTTCTCTTTTTTCCTATAGATGATCTGTTTTTTGTCATGCATGTCTTTAAAATAGTTGTTTTCTCTTTGTGTTTTATGACTAGAATTTTTTGAGGATTTTTTACTAACCTCCTCTTCCTTCTCATTATTCCTTGGAATCTTCTTTGTTTCAATATTACATAACAACATTTCATTAATTTCCTTTTGATGTTCCTGATATTTCTTTAACTTTTCATTACCAACTTTAAACACATGTAATTACACAACAAAATTCCTCATCATTTCCAAAAGTTGGGTGGTTGAACTTCCTTCAATGTGATGTTTCCGGTTTCTAGGAAGATTTTGATTGTTGTTTCTCTCAGGTCTGCCTCCTTCACCATTCTATGTTGACATTTTTACCAAAAAAAATCTGTGTGAATATTATTTGTTAGATTTTTCTCTTAACAAAATAAATTTCTGATGTTTCCCTTAGGCCTGAGTGTTATAATCAACAACTCTTATACCATATGTAACATACCAAAATTTCCATAAAAAAGAATTTTGTTCAGGTGAAACATAAAGATATGTTCTTTACCAACTCTTCCTTGAAGTAGATATGCTCTAAGAAGTAATCTATAGAATTATTTATGAGCATTTATCAATGAATTTTTAATTCCATTAAGACTATTACCACATGTTAACCTGGCCATGAAGATAATAAGGTTTCCCTTTCAAGATTATAAATGCAATTCAACTCTTACACCCTTTTCTCATTTCGTTTTTTTTTTTTTTTTTTTTTTTTAAAAGAAATTTCGTTTTTTTTTTTTTTTTTTTTCTTTAAAAGAAAGACATTCACATGCTAGTAACATTTTAATAGAACTTATTTGTAAGTCATCGTCGAGTTTTCCTTAACTCTTTCACTGAATTTTCTCTAATATATAAATATACATTGTTTCTTGTCATAGTTCCTATTACTAAGGAGCTCTCAAGAGCACATCATTTTCTTATACAATTGAATCGCTAAGTTATGACATTATATCCATTGAACCCTTGTCGATGGACTTCGGTTATAAACATTAATTGAAAACCATACATATAGTGTTACTATAATCTTAAAGGAGGTTAACTTTAAAAAGAGGTGCATAACCCCATAAATATCAATCCATGAACTATCAAGCCCATAGCGTTGTGAGTAGGTAGTACTATTCAGCCGTCAGAAGTAGTGGCTTGGTCTTAACGCTTGTCGTGGGACGTCTTAATTTAAAATAGTATTGGAGTAAGAGAATTATTATATTTTATAAGATTTGTATTTACTCCCGCCCGCCATCACAAATCTCTGGCGAGTATCGTCGTTCAAGCTTTTCAGACGTCACATGGGACTACTGTACTATGTACCATGTCATTTATTGCAAGGTGTGAGTGGAGGACTGGAGGAATCCAATGCTTTCTTGAACGAGACAACTTGCAATGTTTTCTCAATATTCGGTCCATTGAGACATCATTTCATTATGTAACTTTCTGGACTGATGAATCCGTTTTACAGGTTAAACCCCAAATATTTTCAATGGCATTGAATCCTTGTAGCGATGAGGAAATGAGTTAGTTTTTATTGAAGGTAAGAAAAACAATTCACCCCCTTGAATATTATCAAATCTTTGTTAACATTCCCTTAAGCTTGTGTAACCGTTCTTCTCTTAATTATTTGTTTCTTTAAAAAAAACAAATGCTTCGATAATCTCCATTTTGCAATACTAGATTTCTTATCACTAGTTTCGCACTAATTTATTTTTTGTTAGAAGGGTGAAAGAACTGTAAGTTTGAGTGTTAACATGTAGCCAGAATACTGTTTACACTTTCTTTGTTTTCTACGATATTTATTTAAATATTATCATAGATTACGTTTAGGAAAATAGAATTTCCCTTTTTGAAAAGAAAAATTTACTTAGGGTAACTATCTCTCATTTGACAAGTTTATACGAAGTATTGAGTGTGTTGATTATTTTATATATAGAGTAAAATAAAAGACCTTTGTTTCCCTTTGTTTACATTCCCAAATCCATCCTTTTAGCCTATGAAATTTGTAAGGCTGAAGATTAAACTATCAACAAGAAGTTTTGTTTTAAGAAAAACAACTATGATTAGTTTATTTATAATTTTCCTATGTAATAACAACCTCCACTATAATTCGCAAGGGAAAGTTTAGGTACATTCGATTTATCATTTATATATAAAGTTTATGTAAGATTTATCTTTTGTATTTCTTCGAATTTCAATTTTTATGGATTATGTAACGAACGATGGGTCTCTCCTTGAACTACTAGGGATCCCATCAGTTTTCCGTGAGCCTATATCTCCTCTTAGGTCGCGGACTAAATTCATCTCGCCAAGGAAAGGATGGTCGGTCTTATTCCATAACAGAGATATGTTTTCAATCTCTCTTTTTCCTTTATTTTCACTTTAGCATTATTTGAAGGAGAGAGTAACATCTTTCTTGTTTTCTATTCAATGAATATGAATGATTACGATTCGAAAGGGGTCTCCATTCCTCCCAAAATATACTGGAATTCCACTAGTGGGTTTTTTACAGAGATTATTCCTTTCAAAATATAAAAAATACTTGAGTTCACTTTTGTTTCTCCAAACACCATTTGTAACTCATGCACAGACCTTTCAAAACCATTGGTTTAATTTTATATAACTTAAATGAAATCTTCTAACGTTTTCATGTTTAGATGTCAGATATGGATTAAACCTTTCTTGGTATTTACTACCCAGCACTTTCGATTTCTAAATGGTTTTAAATCCATTAACTTTCGTTTGTTTAGAGGAATGTTTTCCTATTTTACTTTGCATGCATTTTTACTGTAGTTTGAAATAAAAGCGCACTAATATAACTCTACTCTCCAAAATGCACTACTTTTATATGATAATTCTAGAGTCTAATAATTCACTAACCTTATGAAAGGTCTATTCATATTTTCTTCCTAATAATTATAACCTCAAAAATGTGTAATTCCATAATCTACGTAATGAAACATATTCATTTAATCTAAATAGAATGCATGCGTATATCAAAGAACTGATTTTGTATTATATATATAATTATGTAGCATTGATGAAATTTTTGTAGCATAATATATATAACTATGTATCATAAAACTAATTATGTAACATACCCACCATTATGTAGCTACTTGAGAATCTATATATATATATAAAACATAAACCATAATATATTTATAATTATGTAGTTGTATACTAACAACAAATTCTTCATAAAAATAAATCACATCTTTATATAGATCAGAATTTTATAGCTACTATATACATAAATATAATTGGTTAAACATAATGCATCAAATTCTGTAGCTACATGCTATTGCAATAATCCTACATAAATAGCCATGTTTCCTAACACCATATGTGTTCATAACAACAAACAATCATTTCCCCAACATACTAAGTAGTGTCGTGCCTCCCACATATGTTGTATATATCATTTTTCCATGGCCTAGGACTTTCCATTCCTTCCCCTCCTTGGGAAATTCTAATCTTTACAAATCCCTTATTTTTAGAGGCTGCCAATGAACATGGCCTAGGACTTTCCATTCCTTCCCCTCCTTGGGAAATTCTAATCTTTACAAATCCCTTATTTTTAGAGGCTGCCAATGAAAAAACTCAACTTCTGACACTTGTAAAAATCATCTCTAAGTTAACTCAAACATGTTCCCCACTCATGGAGTCATAGTCATTTATATTTAACTTGGTTGTTCCACTTCTTTTCCAACATTTAATTTATTAAAATATCTTTCTCATACATGTGTCCATCAAAAAAGGAAAATTGACAAGTCAAACACTTTCCCAATAGTCATTAAAATAATAATTACATACTTCGAAAAATTCAAATCCGAATTTCCAAAATGAAAATTTATTTTTTACAAAGAAAATTTAAAATAACTTGTTTTGAACATTTGAGAATGTAAAAAATGTTCTACTCAAAATTCGCCAATGGAAGTAACCGTTTCGCTGCTAGGATAATTTCATGTTGAGGTCCCAATAGAGATATTTCTTCTCTAACCTATGTTGGAAGCTTTGGAGGGGAGTGGAAAGGCTTGGGGTAATGTGAGAATTGAAGGGGGATTACATCCCTTGAGTTGTGTAGGTTGTGGGGAAGAGAGTATGTGGACTAGAATTAGACATGATAATTGGTTGTTGAAAGGGTGTCATTATCCAACCTTATGGACCACCATCTCTTCTAAATTCATAGCCCCATCTCGAGGGTGACTTGTTATTGAGAACTGGAACAAAAAATCTATAGTTGGGAGGAACATCCATCCTCTATAGTGAGTTTCATTTTTCTTAACATAAGAATTCTTATTTTTGTTTATTAATGCTACATGTTGATATTGTTGTTATCCATTTTACTTGGTTATTTTTACTTGTTGTGAGTATATTGATGCACATGAATATTTGATTTTATAGTTGAATGATGTCATATGTATTTAGTTATTGTTGTTCATAGTTAAAGTAGTTGTATTCATGTTTTTCTTTAGTATGGACAATTCAATGAGCTTGAATTTCATATTATGTATTATTTCCACATTTAGAGTTGGTAGCGGGAAATTTTATTGGGTCATTTTAGCACTAGTGTGATCTAGATTTAGGTTGTGTACCTTACAGAGTTGTATCAGAGCTTAATTTCAACACTGGAACTATATGGTCCAAGATCCAGTGCATATTTGGACAAATTCATTGTTACATACTTTGATTTGTGAAAAATTTGGGGTAAAATGGTGAAAATCAGAGGGAAATCCTCAAATTCATGAGCAAGTTTGAGTTTTGAATTCCTTAGAACTCCCTAAGAGGTTTACATGGTGTTAATTAGCTAGATTACAAAGTTATATTTGACATACAAGATCAAAATTCACAATCTAATGATGACCAAAGGAACTTGGAGAGCTTGATGAATCGATGACCGATATCACATTTGATTTCCATAAAAATGGCCTAGCTTCATTTTAACAGATTTAAAAACTTCTAAGGTTTTCAAAGTTTGACAAGGTCTAGTATATCAATGACTGAGATTCATTTTTGGTAGTTGGGGAAATGAAATAGACCAATGATATGAATTCATTTTTTGTCATTGGGAAGTTGGAGCTAATCGACGATAAAGATTGGTTTTCATATCTTGGAAAATAAAGAAAATTGAAGGTCAATATTCATCTGTAGAGTTGGGATAATTTGGAGAATCAATGGTCAAGATCATTTAAAATGAAAGATCAACAACCTAATTTCTAAGTGTTGGACTTGCCCAAGATAATTCATCTATGGTCGATGGTTGGGTAAGACAATTTGGCGAAGTGTTTCATTAAGGAATTGAATTTTTCGATGATCAATGGTGAGGCCGATCATTTTAGAAAAAAAAATCATTCAAGAAAGAGTAAGCACCAATCATCGACGATCGATGGTGAGGGATCGACAAAATTAGTAAAGTGTTGAGTTGACCCAAAAGAAGTTGTTGATGGTTGATGAAGAAAGAGCAGGATGACATGTCATGCCATGTCATTCAAGTTGACCCCTCAGGATGGTGTGTCATGCCACATCAACATCCATGTGTCATGGCACGTAAGCAAAGTTTCCACGTCGACCAAGAAATGGTTGATGGACATGGTTGGGTCAATAGAATTGGAGAATTATTTTTGTATGCCAACAAGAATAGTCGATGGGTGATGATTAGGTCAGTCAAATTGATAGTGTTTCACACGCTAATGGAAATCATATTCTCTGTTCTTGGAGTTGGCTAACTTATAAATATAATAATAATTTTGTTCCTGCATACACTTAAACCAATGCATCAAATTGTTCCATAATTAGAAATTAAAACATTTCATTAATCACATAACATGAAATATCGTAACTCAATCTAAAGTTGATATAATGTTGATACACTTCCACATTAACATACATTCATGGATTTACTGTCACACTAGACAAATCATCAATTTAGTTTGAAAATAATTGTATCTAAAATATATTCATTTCAATGTATAATAACACTAAGTAAATTGTTGAAGAAGGTTCACTATATACTCCCCAGCCACATCAAACGAAAAGGCAATGCTGCTGCAGATTTCTTGGCCAATTGGGGAAGTCAGAATACAGAGCGCTCCATTGATGCTTG
>CBVK0100692624.1:0-11095 GCA_900067695.1 Picea abies
AGTCTCAATATCGTCAATAGGTTGCACCAAAGTATCTTGAGTATTACCCTCTTCTTCCCAAAATATGAATGTTTTGGTAAATGCATTATTGAATCCTACTGACTACGTGTGGTCAACATAAATATGAATTGGGTCAAACCCTTTGATTTTTTTTGCATATTTCAAATTCAAATGATCAAAATGGACTGAGAATTCATCGATTCTAGTTATGTTTCTTAATAAAATTTCTTTGACCTTCCATGACAATGGGATAATTTTCTTTTTTCTCTTCTCATAAAAAACATGAAACCAGAATACATACTTCCTAGAAACTTTGGTGATAAACATTTTATCTGAAATGTAGTAAGGGAGAAAATCGAGACTTTCTCGGGAGCAAAAGATTCTAATGACATTATAATTTTCTCTCTTCTCCAGGGTACCCTTATTATTTAGAAAAGTTGTTTCCTCTTATGACAACCTATATGTGTTATCTCCAAAAAGAAGTTTCTTGAAAACTATAACAAATTCATTATGTGCTTCATAAAAATAAATAGAGGTCTTTGTCTCCAAAGAGCTTGGTACTAGATAGTTATAGGGTCAATTTTGCAGTCTATCCTCTTGCCAATAGTTAATCCCTTGAAAATATGGCAGTACGTAATAGAAAATATTAAATATGAATCCAGGAACAAATTATTTTCTTTCTTTAAATTTTAAAGTTGGGAAGGAATTTCAATAGAGATAAGCTTTCCCCAGTCGAATATGGATTTTTCATTAACTGTAAAGTGAAAAATGTAAAGAGCCAACCGATAGATGTTTGTCATATTTTATTGACCAATAACTTTAGTGAATATACATGCAATTTCTCGATAAGTGTTTTTCAAAGAACTAACCTGAATCTTTGTTATGTCAATAGGCATCGTCGCGAAGTCTTCATCATATTCTTGTAGAAGGTCGAGTCCATTATTTCTTTTCTTGAGAAAATACCTCACTTCTTCTCCTTTAAATGTAAGAGTAGGCTTTGTTAACTTCAACATTTTCCTGAAAACAACTGGTGCTAATGAAATAGGGGGTTCACCCTAGAGTTCAATGGCTCTTTGGTTTGGAATATACTTATCAACACACCAGGTGACAACTTCTTTACAATCAAATACTTTTGGTACACATCCAACAAGATTGATTCTTGATGTCCATACTACATTTTTTGTTTCTTTGAAGTAGAGGCAATGTAGAGTAATACCAGTAGGATCTCAACCATTTGAAATTTTGATTTCCTCATCCAAAAATATTCACTCTATCTCCACAGAACTATTTCCTTCCTAAAGCCATGAATTTGGTGGATTGTTTGTGTAATTACTTAGAATATATTTGTAGAAGTGAGGTGCTTGTATAGATAATAATGACTTAATATTTTCCCAATGAAGAACTTTGAATGCACATTGAAGGAAAATCCATCGAGATTTATGCCATTAATAACGAACTTTTTGTGATTTACACAAAAATTAAATTTTGTAGTACCAACATTAAATGTATCTTGATAAAAGTATCAAAATGAAAATCATGTTACGGCAGGGGATGATATGAAAGAAAAGTTTGGGTGAACTCGCGAGTCCACCAACTTGCGAGTCCGATGTGAAGAAAAATGCACAAGTTGTGTGTGGGAAGAAAAAGGTCAGAAAATGGTTAAGTATCATTGTTAGTCGGGTTTGTAGGGTAAATGGAGATGAGAAACTTGGGACCCGTGAACCCGCAGTGAGAAAAGAAAAAGATTTTTTTGTTAAGTGTCGTGCAAGTTGGGGATCACAGAAGTGAAAGGGTGTTTTGGTGATAGCGGAATTTCAAAGAAAAGTAAGCTAACCCACGAACCCATGGTGAAGTGAAAGAACATGACTAAGTATGGTGAAAGAAAAGACAAGGTATAATTTTACAAAAGGAAAAATGAGAAATTTTTCTAAGTATGGAGAATTAATAAGGCAAAGAAAATATATGGATCAACAAGGGGTTAAGACATAAATAAAATGGATAAGTAGAATACATAAATATAAGAGAATGGGAGAAGAGAAAAGACTCGAAAATAATAAGGACAAAGCCATTAGACAATGGGATGCCAAGGGTGCTTAAGTTTATACCCATGATCGTGATTATAGTTATTATGATGCTTTTCAATTACTAGGGCTTATCTAATAATGCATGTTGAATAAGGAGGAGTTAACGTTGAGACTTTCGAGTTATAACAAAAATGAGATGCTTAGGGTTATTATAATGTTTTGTGTAGATTTGTTAAAGAAAAGGTGAAGGGTATTGACTATATGTTTGTTTAGGTGGGTTTGGATAAAGCGATCTATTTGGCCAAGGTGGAATTTTCTAGAAGAACAAGGAATTTGATAAACACCTTGACGATGGAGGGTGTTTGTATTATCTTTGATGCCTTTAAATAGTTGTTTGAGTGTATTGTGAGGTTTAAATAAGCTTGTAATATTTTTTTGGCTAATATTTTGGAAATATCGTTAATAATACTATGAATATAAGGATTTTGAATTCCTAATTTCTCTTGTTATATGGCGAAGTGAATTCAATTTTGTAACTCCTACGGTATGGGTAAAGTTGTCACGTTTGACTAAATAATGTAAATTAATCATTATTCTATTTAAAAAGATATAGAAATTTAGGAGCATTATCTTTTATTGTAGAAATATAATACCAAACTCTTTGATAAGTATTAATACCTAAATAATTACCATGATCCTTTTCTCCAACAACCAACAACAATAAATCCATCCAAATTTGTGTGGCTTAAATCAATACCTTATGTAAAGTGAATTTATAAATACTAGAGGGGAGAAGGAAGAGGCACTTCACACTTTGCAAAATGATGCTCAAACATCTTTTATTGCAACCTCTTCTCTTACATTGTTTCCTACCCATAATATATCTTCTCCAAACTTTGAGAAGCATACTAAAAGTATTGGTTCCAAGTTACTTTGTCAAATGGATGATATAAGTGGTTGACTTGGTAAGTATGAATAGAGTAGTCTTACTCATATTGACCCTAAGATAAGACTAGTAAGATAAAGCGTTGAATATCTTGATAATATGATTGTCAAATTGAAGTCATCTTGTTGATCTTACTATTCCTACTTTGTAGGAATCATACTTGCACCATTTTCTTCTACTACTATGGATCTATAGGAACCAAATCTTGTACCTTCTAATCAACTAGAACTAGAGGCTTAACCATTTACATCTAGGCCATATTGATATTCTAATCATAGTGATTGAATAAGTTATTTCTTTTCACTTAGAGTTGGCATTCTTATGCCATAGTTCTTTGTATGAAATCAATAGTTAAGAACCATTGTTGACTAAAACTTGGATCCACAATGATTATTTGAACTAATTTTAGTTGGGTTTATGATTGGTGATGGTGCCTTTTAAGATCTTATTTGAGGTCATTTTATCATCTGGTTTCATTTACTATACAATCATACAATCTTCATTGGGATTTTTGGTATTTGATTAACCATAGCAGTGATATTTCTTAACATTTTTTTATTCTAACCTTTCTTATTGTTTCCTTTTGTACATGTGTATTGTACAAAGATAGTTTTATGAAGAGACAACAATATTGTTACAAGTGGTATTTGGAGCAAAAGTTGAGTATTTAACCTCATTAGTGAATGGTCAACATTCCCAAAGAGTTCTTTATGATATTTGGCATGCATAAGAAAGGCATCAAATCACTTTCAACTTCAATATGCTATTACTTGTCAACATCCCTATCAATTCTAAGACATTGTTTTTTTTAACCATAATTGGGAGATATTATATCAAATAAAAACTACAACATAGCTTGAACAGTGAGATTACATCAAACGTTTGATTCAAAAATTTTAACCAAAAGTGAAAAAGAGAGCTATCTTCCAACATATAGCTATACTCATCTAATTCAATATGAAAAACATCCAAGAATTTCTTAGTAGTGTAGATTCTACAAAATACGACTAAAATCCTAATTACTTTGTAAAACATTAAAATTAACAAAAGGCATGAGGGTTGGATGTTTCTTCCAGTGTTTCTTTTGTTGAATCTAAGTCCTTCTTGACAATTTCCATATCATTTGGATGTTGGTGCACTATTTCTTCTTTCATCAATCTCGCATAGTTTGAATTGATTGAGTGCACTTAATTACATGCTCCATACTACCCACCCTTACTCAGATTTATAACCATGCTTCTAAACATGTTGCATTCCACCTCCATATCAAGATTTGATGTTTATGTTAAACCAAAGTGCTCATGATAGTTGCAATTTGGGTAGTGACATGATCTTCATGCTCATTCATTTTTGTTGTGGTTGTGAAGATTGATCTTCTATTTCCCTAAATGGCTTCCTCATGACTTCTCAAACTCTTCCTAATCTTCTAGAACTCCCTATAATCCATCTGAGAACTATAGTAGTCCAAGATCTAATTCAATTTTGAAATCCAAATGTTTCTGTAATTCCTTTCCTTTGCTTCACCTTCAAGTCCCTCGACACCCACAAAATATTATGGGTTAACTCAGAGCGGTCCAGGAAAACACCAAACATAGTATCTATACTTGAAGTAAATAGGGGGGTCAATAATGGAGACAAGGAGTCAAAGAATAGAATTCCTGATCCTGAAGGAAAATTAAACCAAAAGAAATCAAACCTCCTAGAGATGAGAAGGAACAAAGGAAACTCCTTCAACCCCAAGAGGGCCCCTAATCAATCTTGACAGGAATAAAAATTGAAAGAGAACACACCCAAAAGTACAAGTCTTCTTGAAGATAAATAAAATTCATATAGAGACAGAATAGGTCACCCTGGAGGAGAGACTAAAGCAAGAGCAATATCCCCTGAACTAAAACTTGAGAAAAATCTAATCGTTGCAATCTCTTTAGGACATAAAGAAAACAAAGGTGGAAAGTTACCCTTATTCCAGAAGAATATTAAAACCACACATGCAAGCCAAACCAAAATTCTATAACTCACCAATATAATTCTTGGACATGCAAACTAGGGTCTCCACACATGAAATCAGGGGAGAAGGAAGAGGCACTTCACACTTTGCAAAATGATGCTCAAACATCTTCTATTGCAACCTCTTCTCTTACATTGTTTCCTACCCATAATATATCTTCTCCAAACTTTGAGAAGCATACTAAAAGTATTGGTTCCAAGTTACTTTGTCAGATGGATGATATAAGTGGTTGAATTGGTAAGTATGCATAGAGTAGTCTTACTCATATTGACCCTAAGATAAGACTAGTAATATAAATCTTTGAATATCTTGATAATATGATTGTCAAATTGAAGTCATCTTTTTGATCTTACTATTCCTACTTTGTAGGAATCATACTTGCACCATTTTCTTCTACTACTATGGATATATAGGAACCAAATCTTGTACCTTCTTATCAATTAGAACTAGAGGCTTAACCATTTACATCTAGGCCATATTGATATTCTAATCATAGTGATTGAATAAGTTATTTCTTTTCAATTAGAGTTGGCATTTTGATGCCATAGTTCTTTGTATGAAATCAATAGTTAATAACCATTGTTGACTAAAACTTGGATCCACAATGATTATTTGAACTAATTTTAGTTGGGTTTATGATTAGTGATGGTGCCTTTTGAGATCTTATTTGAGGACATTTTATCATCTGGTTTCATTTACTATACAATCATACAATATTCATTGGGATTTTTGGTATTTGATTAACCATAGCAATGATATTTCTTAACATTTTTTTATTCTAACCTTTCTTGTTGTTTCCTTTTATACATGTGTATTGTAAAAAGATAGTTTTATGAAGAGACAACAATATTGTTACATGTGGTATTTGGAGCAAAGGTTGAGTATTTAACCTCATTAGTGAATGGTCAACTTTGCCAAAGAGTTCTTTATGATATTTGACCTGCATAAGAAAAGCATCAAATCACTTTCAACTTCAATATGCTCTTACTTGTCAACATCCCTATCAATTCTTGGACATTGTTTTTTTTAACCATAATTGGGAGATATTATATCAAATAAAAACTACAACATAGCTCACAGTGAGATTACATCAAACGTTTGATTCAAAATTTTTAACCAAAAGTGAAAAAGAGAGATATCTTCCAACATATAGCTATACCCATCTAATTCAATATGAAAAACATCCAAGAATTTCTTAGTAGTGTAGATTCTACAAAATATGATTAAAATCCTAATTAATTTGTAAAACATTAAACTTAACAAAAGGCGTGAGGGGTGGATGTTTCTTCCAGTGTTTCTTTTGTTGAATCTAAGTCCTTCTTGACAATTTCCATATCATTTGGATGTTGGTGCACTATTTCTTCTTTCATCAATCTTGGATGTTTCTTCCAGTGTTTCTTTTGTTGAATCTAAGTCCTTCTTGACAATTTCCATATCATTTGGATGTTGGTGCACTATTTCTTCTTTCATCAATCTTGCATAGTTTTAATTGATTGACTGCACTTAATTACATGCTCCATACTACCCACCCTTACTCAAATTTATAACCATTCTTCTAAACATGTTGCATTCCACCTCCATATCAAGATTTGATGTTTATGTTAAACCAAAGTGCTCATGATAGTTGCAATTTGGGTAGTGACATGATGTTCATGCTCATTCATTTTTGTTGTGGTTGTGAATATTGATTTTCTATTTCCCTAAATGGCTTCCTCATGACTTCTCAAAGTCTTCATAATCTTCTAGAACTCCCTATAATCCATCTAAGAACTATAATAGTCCAAGCTCCAATTCAATTTTGAAATCCAAGTGTTCCTGTAATTCCTTGCCTTTACTTCACCTTCAAGTCCCTCAACACCCACAATATATTATGGGTTAACTCAGAGCGGTCCAAGCAAACATCAAACATAGTAACTCTACTTGAAGTAAATAGGGGGGTCAATAATGGAGACAGGGAGTCAAAGGATAGAATTCCTAAGCTTGAAGGAAAATTAAACAAAAATAAATCAAACCTCCTAGAGATGAGAAGGAACAAAGGAAACTCCTTCAACCCCAAGAGGGCCCCTAATCGATCTTGACAGGAATAAAAATCGAAAGAGAACACACCCAAAAGTTCAAGTCTTCTTGAAGATAAATAAAATTCATATAGAGATAGAATAGGTCACCCTGGAGGAGAGACTAAAGCAAGAACAATATCCCCTGAACTAAAACTTGAGAAAAACCTAGTCATTGCAATCTCTTTAGGACATAAAGGAAACAAAGGTGGAAACTTACCCTTATTCCAGAAGAATATTAAAACCACACATGCAAGCCAAACCAAAATGCCATAACTCACCAATATAATTCTTGGACATGCAAACTAGGGTCTCCACACATGAAATCTGAACCGCAAAGCCAAAATTCACAACACTAATGAGAATTACCTTGCATAAGTTTGAATATGTGTGGAGGTGAATGTCTAGGCACATGAGAAGATGGGAAGGGTCTATTCTCTTAATGTGCTTTTCCATACAACAAGTTTTCCTTATGATATGACTTGTGCCTAGTTATCTTCTTGTGACATGCCTTGTTCTTCATTATAGTGTCAAGGGATAGGTTGGTTGTATACCTTGCCATGGATATCAATTTCCCTATTTTTAAGGAAGTGGTTTTATTGACACAACTATCCGCTAAGGAGTTATTCTCCCTTAATACTTGGTAAAATTTTACATAGGAGAATTTATTTGATTCTTGTTTTTCCCACTCTATCATTGATGCTAAGAGAGTATCAGCTAGAATGGTTCTCATTACCATATGTCTTATGGTAGTCTTTGAATCCCCCACCACGATCATCTTCTAAATGTGAGATTTGATGGAAATATTCAGACCTTCCAGTAATGCATAAGTTTTATCCTATTTATTGGTTGATATACCAAGACCCCATGCAAATGAAGTTTCGATTGTCCTTTTGAGGTTTGTGATAACCCCTTATGCACTTGCCACCCAACAATTCCTGGATTGTTTTTTGACAACATTGAGGCTATTAACTTCACAACTCTGATCCTTTGTAAATGAGCTCAATTGTGGAAACCTTATTTTCTTCATTAATTCTAGAAAGGTTTGTGTGAAGTTTTTTGGATTCCTTGGAGGTTTTAGTTTTGAAAATGGAATCTCCATTGAGAGCTTGTCTTATCCTCTTCAAGGAAAATATGTTGTTAGCAATGGTCATGGTTTTTAAGATTTAATGTAAGATCCAATGGCATTCATAAGCTAGATTATTATTGCACTAAGGACTATATTCATTACATATTTACCATTTTTTTAACAAAGGGAAAAATCATCAATTTTTGTACTCTATTTGGGGTGAAGTACCTATTCAATAGGGAAGTACTTAATTTGACAATGCAAAATGCAATATACATAATCTCAATGTAGACTTTTTGTTTAGATTCAATGTTAAGATCATCTAATTTTATAACTTAAACTCATAGAAAAAATATTTCCTCATAACGATGTTCAGGTGTGAAGCTATGTTCAACATTTATATATATATAAATGTTGATTTTACCAAAATAATAATAATAAAAAAAAAACAAAGTTATATTTTCATATACATAAGAGAAAAGATAATAGAAAATTAAGATTAGATGTTTTTAACAATAATAATAAAAAACAAAATTAATTATATATATACTTACTTTTAAAAAAAGATAAGAGAAAATTAAGATTCATCTTTAAGTTATTACTTATGTATTTTTAGATGTTTTTAACAATAATAATAAAAAACAAAATTAATTATATATATACTTACTTTGAAAAAATATAATAGAAAATTAAGATTAATCTTTAAGTTATTACTTATGTATTTTTAGATGTTTTTAACAATCTAAATAATTAAAGAATTGACTCCTCTTAAAACTATTCAAAGCAATATATTTTTTATTTATTAATCAAGGAAATCAAACTCAATTGTACTGTGTTCTTTTACTTTCTAGGAATGCACTTCACTCTTAATTTTTCAAGTTGCCCACACTATGGATATGCATTAATTATTTCGATTCCTCTACATCTCAAGCCTGTCATTTTGGACATCCATCCAAAAATCATCTTGATACCATCACTCTTAAGGTTTCTCGCCTTAAATGAATCTCTTTATTTTTTTTCTATTTAGAGTTTTTCATACAATATTATATCTAGTCAACAATTTTCCAAGCAGTTCATGGAAACTTCATACTCAAGTAGGGAGGACTCTCTACACTATGCAATTCTTTGTCTTCTAATCTTGCTTCAAACAAGGATTCACTCAACTCTTTGGCTACCCATGACTCATTCATGAAGAGGAACACACTCAATCCATTCAAATGCAATGTTATTTATGTTCATTCTCCAACTACACAATGTCAATCCATTCAAATGCAATGTTATTTATGTTCCTTCTCCAACATACACAATGTATTTTGCATTAGTGCATCCCTTTCCCAATCTTCAACATACTTTTCCTAGTTTTGATCTTAAGCAAGGAAGACATCCAACGACTTTCTTCCACAATCCTCTTACACAAGGTCATGATAGTTATTGAAGACTCAAGCCAAATACAAATAGATTCATGATCGATAATAAGTCCCTCCAAACTTTCAGATCGATGATAAAGTTTAGGCCTATTTAAATAAACACATATTTAAATCTCTACAACATCATAAGTTCAAGCCTATTCGGTATATGCCTTATACAATTTTATAGTAGCTTGGAGAAAATAGTTTTCAATTGACATTCATTCTCAACATTGTATACATGATGTTGTGAATGTAAGTTGATTTAAGATTTACAAGCCACCACATTTCGGGGAAGAGGAAACTATCTCTCATCATAAAGACTAGTACTAGTAAGAATTACTTTGAAGTACCACTTGGTCAAAAATGTTCCTTGCCAACTCAAGTTAAGTGGATGTCCCAATGAGCATTTGAGCAACACTTTCTACATCTATAACAGAAATCGTGGACACATTCCTATAAAAAGGTAGGAAATGTTGAGACATAGTTATGTAAGATATTATATTTTTATTGCATTTCTTATGTATTGTACATCTTTTGTGTATTTTCTCTAAAAAACAATTTGTACATATTATATATGATGATAATGGTTAACTTTCACTGAAACCAAAATTGATATATATATAAACTCTCCATATCCAAAAGTTGCGGGACTAATCCAGTAAAAAAGTGACATGCTAATTATCCACCTCTCTGAGTTTTGAACCAATTAGTGTCCTAGGAGCTTCTCTATGCATGTTTTAGATGTACTTTATTTATGAAGATTCTTGCACATATTCTCTATGTACTTTCTCTAAAAACTTTTTTCTTCTGGAAGTTTCATATTTCTGTGGATAGCAAAAAAGAATATCAATGAAATCACGTTCGAAATCAACTATACCGGCGGTAAATGGAATTGCTATCCTTTTTATTTGATCAAATACCATCTGAAAGCTAATGATAAGTTGACACAAATAACGGAGAGACCAGAAATGGTATAAGTGCACCAGTGGTCTAGTGGTAGAATAGTACCCTGCCACGGTACAGATCCGGGTTCGATTCCCGGCTGGTGCAATAACAGCAATCAGCAAAAGCTTTCTGCTTAGTTTTAGAGTTTGGTTGGTTGAAGACCTAGCGCCAACCAGTATTTATAATCACTATTAAAAAAAACTCAACAACCTTGAATTTTTCCATCATCTCTCTTCAATTCTGAAAATCATTTGAACTTTCTTTTTTCTGGGTATATTTTCTGGGGATATTTTCCTGCAATCCAATGAGATATTGTTGGATTTGTAAAATTAAGTGTTTTTTAGTTGATAACTTACACACAAGATTGTTAAAGTATTGCAACCAACTCAAAATAATTTAGTCACTATTTATTTATTTGCATATTGTGATTGCAATGAGAGTAGTGAAGTGTTATATAAATTAGTATGGGGAGATGTTGCCACCTAAAAAACCTAAATAAAATATGTGACAACAACACAAAATTAATATAAAATAAATAACTATCTAACTAACTATGTACATATTTTTCCATCATCTTTCTTCAATTCTGAATTTGCATCTTGTGATTGCAATGAGAGTAGTGAAGTGTTATATAAATTAG